>JANBPT010000097.1:0-76589 GCA_027575765.1 Tieghemiomyces parasiticus
ATGGTAGATGAAAGTCGGAGGAAGGGAAGCGTGAAATGTATTAAAAAAGATAACTTCAAAAGTGATTATACGGAAATGTAAAAGATGAGAAGAGTTGCGATAGAAAGAAAAGGGGAAAGAAGGGGACTGGAAGAAACGGTGGGAGTATCGAGGGAAAGGGGAGAAAAAGTGGGGCGAGAGCAAGAGGCGTAGTAGGGGGAGGTGAAATAATAGTAGTGAAGGGCCGGACCAAGGGAGGGAAGGGGCGGATGAGCATCAGTATATGTGACGAGCGAACGGATGTCCGAGCCATGGGGTTCGTGGCCCAGGCCCTATTCACCAGCCACGGAACTAGCGGCCGCCCGGGCGTCATCGTGAACTTATGGTGCCAGCCCCACCCCGTAAAAGGAGGGGAGAAACGGAGGGGCGGGGAAGGACGGTGGGAGAGAGCGTCGCCGTCAGACCAAAACAACCCGAGAGTGCCATCGTCGCAGGAGGGGGGGAGCACAAATTATCCCACATCCGTTGCCTCCGCACCCTTGGCCGCGCGGGGAGCGCTGCAAGTCCCGCAAGCTAAGCGACGGGGGCTATCGCGGTCCAAGAGCAAGGCGGAAGGCCTAAAAAGGAGCACCAAGAGAGCGACCGGGTTAGTCACCCCGCCTGCCTTATCTGGGTGAGGCAGTGGGCATGCACGCATGCGGTTGGGGCCGCTCCAATATACGGGAGACAGGGCAACGTGTCCACTCCCTTCGCCCCCCCAGCTGGGTACAGCCGGCTATCCTGTGGGCCAATGAAGCCTAGGCCCGATCGGACGAATCGCCGCTGTCCTGGTATGTCGTGGTGGCACCGGGGCGAGGCGGCCAGTAGGATAGTGGAAAAAAAGAAGGTGAGGCGAAGAGTGCTCGCAGCAAAACTCTCCCCTTCCATGTAGGTGTGGGAAAGGTGGTTCGGCGGGGTCTTACCACCACTGCCAACGGTTCACCTATCACCCCCCCCACTCTCATCCTTCCCCCATCTGCAATGGTGCTGGTCACGTTGTTCTCCCTTGGCATTGGACCATTTCGTTTAGCATTTTTGACTAGCGCCAGGTGTGCTGCGCCACCGGGCCAGCTGGAATGACGTGCAGGATACGCAGCATAATCTAATCGGTCACCCTCAAACGCTAATGGCGAACCCCGCTGCAATGCAGCAGCAATCGCCAGGCGGAGACAAGCCCGCAGAGCTCAGTGGTCCCCCCCGCTAGTTCCAACATCTGCATAGTCGGGTTGGGGAGGTTCGGTGCTGAAAACTTCATGTCAGGTGACCAATAGGACACTGGCATCGGACCGCTGCACCTCATTTCTCGACCCTACACTAGCTGATATTCGTATGATCAGGACAGGGGCAACAGTCCCGTCCACCCAACTGTAGGGTGGTCCAGTATGTATGTCACCTCGATTTTCATCAATTCTAGTACACAGGTAATTTAATATTGCGATCCTAGTCAAATACAACAGCTCGCTTCACCACATCCATAAAAAAGGGGCGATGCCCTCCCACATTTGCTGCTGTCCTTATGTACACCACATGAGACCGTCCGGGAGATGTCAACGGTCCTAAAACAGGAACAGCTCGCCCTCGATATCGGCCTTGAGGATAGGCGGAATGTGCTGACGGAGGATGACACCGGCCTCGCTAAACACGCGGGCAGAGAGCTCGTCCATTCCGTAGGCCTGTGAGTATACGACCTCCTGGACCCCGACCTGAACGATTTTCTTGGCACAGCCTAGCGGAAGGGGAAGGGGAGGGGGAGGCCAGATGAGAGCAGTGGTAAATGGAAGCCGGGAGGGTTGGCCAGGTTTGTTAGCCACCCCTGGGTACAACAGTCTTTGTGTCCACTGACCTCCTGGAACATTTCGCGCTCTCCTCTAGGGACAGTCTCACTTACCTAGACAGGGACATGTGTTGCAGTAGAGAATACAGCGGCCTTTTCCTTCTACGCGGACCCGCCCGGCCTCCAACAGGGCATTCTCTTCGGCGTGGAGACACAGGCAATGGTGGAGGGACTGGCCGCATGGGGTGGCGGCGTTACAGCGCGGGCATCCGCCGTCGGCGCAGTTACGGATCCCGCGGGGACTGCCGTTGTACCCCGTTGAAATAATACGGTTGTCCTTAACCAGGATGCAGCCCACGCGCCGCTTCATGCAGTTGGACCGCCGTGACGCCAGTTCGGACAGCAACATAAAGTATGTGTCCCACGAGGGTCGTAGGCGTTCCGGATTGTCCAGTCGTAACTGCTCCAGGTGTTTAAAGTAGTCGACCTGATCAGCGAACGAGTTGACAATGTACATGTCAGCCGTCGCAATGATTTTGTAGAATGGGATAGCCTCGGCGGTGGTCACCGTCGTCTTGTCGCTGGGTTTGGCCCACGAGTAAAACCGCTCGCGATCCTGGCGTTCCAAAAACTCTCCCAAGTTGGGTGCATCGGCGCCTACTAGGTTGCATCTGTTGGGGGAAGTGCATGAGGCAGGCGCGGGAAAAGACGCTCGGCTCGTGGTGGTTACTCAGAGTCGGTTGTGAGAGGCGATGCCTCATACCACTATCATTTTGGGAAGGGGTTGGGGGGGGCGGAAAAACCGATATCACTAGGTATCAAGCTACGGCGGAAACCTCTGTCTGCCCCACGAACTTACTTGGATTGGAGACGCTTATAGCGTATCGTGGTGGGTGCATCAATTGCGATGAGCAGGAAGAAGGGTCGTTTTCTGTACGGCATGGTAGTTGTGATGGTGTATCGGGTCCTCCAGTTAGGTTGTCAGGGGCAAACGACATGCATGCACACGCAGTGGGGTAAACTCCCTGGGTTCCAAATGATAGTCACCAGGCAGGTCAAATATGGTTGACACCCGCCTCACCTACTACTTACCTGAGCAAGGTCAGGTCGGCGAGGCTGTCAATATCGCACACTACAAAGTTCTCCCGCCAGTGCTGCGTGGCGTACAGGAGTAGCGCCGCTACCGATGTGAAGAACTTGGTGTTCTCCGGGAGGTACGGCTTCGGGGCCAGCGCCACAGGCTGGAACTTGAGCGTATCGGCAAGAAAGGCCAGCGTGGTTTTTTTCCCACTGCACTCGGTACCTGGAGAGAGTAAGGGAAGGTGGATGGGGGGGGGAGGACGAGAAAGGTTAAGCCAGCAGTGGAGTAGGCAGATAATGTTTTTAGCCAAAACTAAAGTCGAGTCAGAGCCGTTCGATACGCAGCAGTTTTTGCCGAGACAAGGCATACAAAGTCGTTGGCAGGTAAAGTTGGGCATCCGACTTTCCTAGAATCGCTTGGGCTACCCATGAGGGCGAATCGACTATGCCCAACTACCTACCAATGATAGAAATGAACATGTCGGTGACTAGAAGTGGGGACTACGGGCGAAGGGATGGAATGGACGAATGTACTACGTGCTCGGGTCGAATCGGGTAATGCGGAAATAGTGAAAGACCAGGCAAGGGAATCGCGGCGGGATAAATACGACTGGAGGTTAGGAGTTAAGCGAGACGGACTGTGCGGACTTTAGATTTGTTCGGCGCCGGTGTAAACGGTATGGGGTTTGTTGGCCAGGCAGTACAAGCAGGTCCACAGCGTCAAGGTAAGGGGGAAGGGGGTGAGGTGGCTGTGTGCGATGTGAGAGGGGCGGTAGGGTGCTGCGAGGGTCAATG
The DNA here is from genome assembly GCA_027575765.1 of Tieghemiomyces parasiticus. Taxonomy (NCBI): domain Eukaryota; kingdom Fungi; phylum Kickxellomycota; class Dimargaritomycetes; order Dimargaritales; family Dimargaritaceae; genus Tieghemiomyces; species Tieghemiomyces parasiticus. The sequence goes on from JANBPT010000097.1 coordinate 3,668, forward strand.
CGTGGACTGCCATGCACAATCCAGAATCTCGTAATCTCCCCCCTAGGTCTTCAATGCTCAGATTTACCTCCAAGCCCGCCTCGTTCTTTAGGCCAAGCAGCGATCCGATAGTGCAACTGCTAAATCGTGGGGGGGGGAGTGGCGTGAGTTAGACTGCAGAAACCATTGTATTCATGACGAGCCGCCTTCTGGGCCACGGCGCCCCACCGAGATAATGGGCTCTGGAGCAAGAAAGAGGGCGCCGCACACACGTTTACTGCGCGATGGTAGCTCATTTGGCCCGCCGCTCAAATCAGCAGGTTACTTATTATCACATTCAAACGTGGTCGGATAGTCATTTACTAGTAAAACACTGATGGTAGAGGAAATGGTCCCCCAAATAAAGAAAATCTCGAGCGACCCACAAAAAAGTTAAACGGGGTCGAGTTATTCGATCGGCAATGTGGAGTAATACAAGACAGTGGTAAGAAGCCTATATAACCCAAAGGCAACCCAGCCTACAGTGCCTTGGAATGGCCTCCGTTACTCCGCTGCTGGTCTTCGGCGTCGATCATGTTCCAGTCGGTCTCGGCCGAATTTGAAGTTGGCGACGTTGAAAGGGCATTGGCTTTAAAGGCCGCAGCCGTTGTATCGCCACCGGCTGCGGCGGGCGATTGACGCAGGGCGGCTGGGGAGGTGTGGAAATCCACCTCGGTAAACTCCGAGTTAGAATTACGAGCTGGCACCGACGTCGAAGGCGAGAATGTCGTCGTCGTCTGGTTGACATGCGGTGAGGTGTGGTTTGACCAGTCCGCCGCAGTCCCCGGAAGTGTGGGCGAGGCCTCGTGGGTGGTAGGGTAGCGGTGAGCGTTATCCCCGGCGTGGCCAGTCGTCGTCGTTGGGAGGGTACTCGGCACCGGTGGTGCGGCCGGGACGATGAGGACCGGGGACGTGGACGAGAGGCCAGCGGGCACAGGCGGCGACGGCATCGTCGCAGGACGGGCCGGCGTGACGGCCGGACTGTGGTCGTTGGACCGGCTGGAGTCGGACGATATACGGAAATCGGTCGGTCGAGGCGGGAGCTGGGGCGCCGGACCGCTGGGCAGATCGTCGTCCAGGAGGAATGAGGTGGTACGGTCGCCGGTGCCGGTACCACGGCGCGGGAGCGTCGGCGGGGGTGGGCCATACAGGTCCACTTCCTCCTCTTCGTCCTGGATAATTCGGCGATGACCGGAGGTGTGGGTGTTGGCGCGGCGCAGGTGGTCCGTGGGGTCGCCATTGGATCCGTGCCGGCCCTGGGAAGAGGAGGGGGCGGTCTGCGGGTTATAGAGCGGGGTGGCGCTGGGACTCTGGTACTCGGCGGTACTGTCGTGGTTGACCACCTCGTTGAACTTCTTGGACATCTGAGAGAAGAACCCTTGCATCTTGACCTTAGTGGTCTCGGCAAACGTGTTCATCTTGGCCACGAAGTCCGTCTCGTCTTCGTAGTCCCCGTAACGGCGCCGATCGCCACCCGCGTTCGGTTCGACCGGTCGTTGCTGGTAGTGGCCATTCGGGTCGTAGTAGGACGCCCGTGGGTTTCGCCCGTCGTTAGGCCGGTTAGGCAGGTGCGGAGGTGCCTGCGACGGCTGGTTACGAACTTGTTCGGCACGACGATTCAGCTCTTCGAACGCCTCGCGCTCCTCGTCTTCGAGCCGGAGGGCTAATTCTAAGTCGCGGGCAATCTGTTCGTCCTGGCTGGTGTCGACAACCCCTGCAGCATTCCCGTCCGCAGGCAGGGTGGGTGCCGCCGCAGTGGAGATTGTGCGGGGTTCGGCAGATGTGGTGTCGGTAGTAAGGTGGGTATGGTTACCATCGGCCGGGGACGTCGGATAGAGGTTGGTGGTAGCAACGGCGGGAGTCGGGGCAGAGGTTACCGCCGTCCTCCCTGTGGTGTCCACCGAGGAGAAGGGGCCTGCAGCATGGTCGGTACTGGGGGTGGCCCAGACGGCGCCAGCGGGCTCGTCACGCTGTATAGGATTACTCATCGCCGAGCCCGGCCGCTCGTTGTCATTCAAGTATGGTGAGGAGCCTAAGGCTGAAAAGGTGACAGCGCGCGCCAAGGACGAAGTGGACCTGCGCCGGTCGTCGGCCGGGGCAGCGCACGCTGGGTACGTGGCGGGCTCCGCGTCCGAATGCTGGCTGTGCGCCGTGGCCTCACCGGTGGCTACGGGATGGGCGGGCTTATCGGTCACGACTTGGTCTTGACCCTTATGGCTGGGGCTGGAAATTTCTAGGAGGGAGCTGATGGTGGAGTTGAGGTTCCCGTTGTTGGCCTGGAGCACGGCCTCGCAGATTTCCGGGTCCACGTCTGGAAACATGCGCTTCAGGATGGCAATGTTCGGGTCGGCCATGGTGGCTAAACTAAAGGAGGCTGGGTGAGAGCGGAGTGGCAATTCCTAAGCAGGGTAGGTGTGACGGACAAATTGGTGAATGAAGCGGACACTCTCGGAAAGTAGGTTATGGAAATGAGAGTCAACGTTCGGGGGAATATACAGGGTGTTCAAGAGGGCGAGGTCAACGAGAAGGAAAGAAATACGTGGTGAGGGAAGTGGTAGGGAAGCCGCTGGACGGGATATTGGTAGGTGCTGTGTGCGATACCCAAAAGGTGAGCGGCGGGATATTATGTGCTACGCACGTCATACACACGCGCCAAGGCTCTTTCAAGCGTCAATTGAAGGCCTGAGGGGTGGTAAAAATCGCCAAGGGTCTCTCGTATGGCGTAGCGCGACGGTAGGGATGACGGACTGGTCAAGTCCTGGGGTAAAAGAAAAGCGTGGGGTCAAGGAAACAGGTACGCTGCAACGAAGGGTTCACGGCGATACGTAGCCGGCTGTAATGGAAGCCTGCCGGAGCTAGTGAGGGGCAGGGGCAAGTGGGTTTAGGGAGGGATGTCGCAGGTGCCACGAAAGGTGTGGCGCTCAACAGCTCGGTCGGAGATGGGGGGGGGTTTAGCAGGTGTCAAGGCGGTGTAATGGGTAGGCTGCGGACGTTTGGAGTTAGTAGGGCTGGCCACAGTATGTTGGAAGGGAAGTTTAAGCTAACAGCGAGTCAAACGACGGCTGAAGACGAGGATTAATGGGAGAGGCGTGGTATAATGCCCTGACACCCGTCTCCCTTGCCTTTTATACTCACCCATTCCCTCGGGACTATTTCATGGACAACGCATACAAAGTAGTGCCGTCTACATTTCCCCGCGGAAAGGGGCAGCGGCCAGTATTGGCGCGTGGAGGGAGGGAGGGGACATACAGTGCCGAGGTCTGCCAAGCCTTGGCCGCCGCCCCCTTTCTCTTGACATTCGGTGAGACAACAGGCCTATTGGGTGCAGCCAACCACAGCGGCGTGGTCAGTTAGAGCCGGCAGGTATCCCCACATCCGATGCCAAGAAATACTCCTAGTTGGTCACGCTTGGCCCCCTCGTTACCGGATATGGTACGAGTAGCGAAAAATCGGTATATAAATGTTGCGCGAATAATCCGACCTCCCCCCTGCTGGATTGGGCGCCGTGAAAGACGGTATTACTAAATTGTCCATACATGTCACCTCAAGGCCGTGGCTGCCAGGGGGAAGCACCTCAAGCACATGGTGGCCCAGACGAGATTGGGCGCTGGTCGGTTACTGGCCATGGTAGCAGGCGAGTGTCGACGTATGCCCAGCTGGGTGGGCTTGGCCGCACGCCAAGCACCGTCTTTGGAACCTTCTATGCACACCGCCCTCGGTCTGTGTAACGGTATACAACCTCACCACCACTTGGTCGCTTCCCATTTCTCCAATCTCACCCTTGCCCTCGCTCGTCTGCGGTCCAAACCGGTGTGCAATAGGCAATTCGCTACATATGGTCCGAAAGGCCAGGCTAAAGATCTAATGTACGATTGTTCGCACGGCCTACGATAAATAAACTAAAAGGTACAGGTTTTATTCGTACCTATCCGTGCTGTGGCGTAGCCTACCGTGTTCAAAAGTAGCACAGTCCTCCCTAATCCCCTTGGGCTTCGCGACGTCGATTCACCAGCGCGTTAGAATGTGTTACGGCTGTTACCAAAGTACCGCTTGGTCTGCTCGTGCACGGGTGTCCCGGTCTTGGGGGCGCCGGGGACCTGCTTTTTGTAGCCCTACCAAGTGCCAGCCAGCGGGAAGAGTAAGTGCGAATTAGGCAGGTTAGTTTGATAAAACCAGGGTATTGTGTGTACCGCCCCCGTTCGCCCATGCGCGTCCGCGGAGCTCAGCATAAGCCCCTAGGTCCTTAGTCGTAAACTAAATACGCCACCCGCACTTACAAAGTTCTTGAAGATGCATTCGTTGAGTGGCTGCTCCTCGGGACGGCAGGAATACAGCTCGTGGTTGTTGAGCTCCAGACAGTTCCAATGGGCCGTCAGTTGTTTATGGCAGCGCTCGCGTAACTTGGTGAGTCTGGTAATTCAGAGGGGGTAGAAGGGGGTGACAGGCGTGGTGCGAAGAAAAGGCTGATTAGCTATCGCAGTTGCTGACCACCTTAAATCGAACCCCTAGAAATCGACCAACGTATCGGACGGAGCACCTCTGCACGAATAACCTAACGATTCTCAACGGAAATGCATATAGCCAAGGTCGCATCACTTACAGGTCGATGGAGCAGCGGGTAACGCGGGCGCCCTCCTTAAGGCAGTGAGCGGGGTTCTCGTCCTCGGCCTTGCACAGCATAAAGTCTTCGTTGTATTCCTTGCAGTGGGCGCCTAGGGCAAAGGCCGTCGAGGCCAGAATCGCCGACGTGGCCCCCACATTGGGTACATCGGCCACCTTGGCCGGTGGCGGGGTGGGGTCGACCCACTCCTCGTACGGCTGGTGATCGTAGCCTGGCCGGTTGCTCATGGTGGTCGTAGACTAAAACAGAGGGAGGTCCAAAATGGTTGTGCGAAAATAAAGGGAACGATGATAGTTGGGGCCACGGGACAGATGGTGGAGGGGCAAGGCGAACGGTATCTAAAACAGGGAGGGCGAGGGTCGGAATGGAATGTGACGAAGCGGACGAAAGGCGGTAGAGGTCACGGTTAGATCAGCGATAGTGCCCAGCAGGAAGACGAGAGCTGACATTGTGGGGTGTGGGCGGGTGAAATGGGGAGGGGGAGTCAACTTGGGGTCTTACCATTGGCACGCGGTGCATTCTTTGCTCCGCCTTTTGGTAGCTCATCCTAGCTGGCAAGTATAGGGAGCTGCTAGCCCTTTCGCTGCCTACGGTAGGCGGATGCTGCTGGCCTAGTTTGGGAGTATAAGTTGGATAGTGACCCCGTCTCTTTACTCCTGCTAGGGACTTACCAGGCAATGCGGGTTGGGTTGGTGCAGAATGTCGAACGCGCTGCGGAGGAGGCGATGCGTGCGACAAGCCCCTCCCCCTCCCACCATGCTCACTACGAGGGCCAGCGAGGGTAGGGTGGAGGCGGTAGTTAGAGAGCTCATATGCGGGACTTGTTTACGCTACCATGGGCCATCGACTACGTTTCCCTAGCGTTAGGCCTCTTTACTAGACTCTATTGGCAATCGCTCACTCGCCTTGCCGGCCTTATCCCATTCTCGCACCTACCCCGGTTCCGAAGCAGCTTGCACCCTCGGGCCGGATCCTTTGCCCTCCCGACTCACCCACCTTCGCATACACAAACCGATTCGCAATGGCAGCCCCTACAACCAAATGCCGTGTGGTGATAGCCGACGACTTCCACCCGGTCAGTGCACACCGCCTCCTTGAGATCCCACCGGAGCTCGCCGACTGGCTTGAGCAGCCATCGACGGGCGAGAGTAGCGCGACCCAGGTCTACGGGTCGGACACCCGGGTCCTGGAGTTGCGCGGCCTGGAAGACGACACAGCGGTATTATGCACCCCGGAAGTCACATATGAGATTCGCCAGGTCAACGTGTCAAACTCCCTCCTCATCGTGGGCCCGCGACAAGACGCTAACGCCGCGGTCGAGGTCGGTATGCAACTTGATGACGATGGCGAGGATGCTGGTGCTGTCTGCCTACCAACGCTGGAAATCCTAGGGGCCATTGAAAGCCACCTCGAAATCGAGGTTTGTCCGCCGCGACCACACCGGCTCCGGGAAATCCTGCAGGTGACCAGTTACCGGGGCCCGGACTACGAGTCTCTGGTCTTGCAGGACGTGCGGCCACCGACCTGGGAGGAAATCCGCGAGCGCGTGCAGATGAGCGACACCCAACTCCAACGCGCCCTCCGCGACGCACCGGCCATCCTCATCGACGGGCACTACCGGCTCCTTGAGGGTAACTACCTACGATCTCTTCTGCAACTTATCACTGCTGAATGCACCATCCAGGATATTCCGCTCGACCGGATTCCCGTCACCGACTGCGCCCGCTATTTGGCAGATCACGACGTAAGTCCAGATCTCCTAGCTCAGGTCCTATGGGCCTTTGCACCGGATACCCACGTCACGTACGAACCACGCGGAGTCTACACTCTTGACCCCCGCAAGTACGCCCGGTTCATGGCCCTGCAACTCTTCGAGGCCGAGGCCGACCGGCAGTGGCGACGTCGCGATTTCCTGGGGGCCTGGCGGGCCTTAGTCCCGGAGTGTCTACCACTTGAGCCGGGAGTCCTTGAGGATCTGGCCCTGTCCTTCGTTAACGAGCGAGACCAGCTGCAGTACCTTCGCTACTTTCCCACAACGAACCTGCCCGCCGATCCGGTGCATTGTTTCCGGATACTATTCCAGGCCAAAGAGAAGTGGGCTCCGACCGAGATGCTGCCCTACGTGCGCCATCTCAGTGCTTCTCCCAAGAAACTAGATGCCCTTATCCTTAAGTATTGCCGGTCATCCAAGGTACGTGGCGAGGTTATGTACTCCAGTCGGGTGCGGACTCATTAGGTGGGAGTCGAAAAGTCGGCCTTTATCTGCTGGCAGATTGCGTTTGTCACGGCTTTCGGTAACTGGGCCAAGTTTAATGAATGGTAAACGTATACAAGAAAATTGATATATATTTTTTTGGAAAAATAAGTAAACAAAGGAAGAGCAACGAGCTATGTATGCGAGGTATGGATGTGGGAAGCCCGCTGGAATCTGAGGAACCGGAGGGTGCCAAAGGATCGTAATTCTAGAGGGGGATCTGGTAGGCGAAGGGGTTCCGCGTGGCCTGCGTATTGACCCTGTCCTGGCGGTAAGAATCCTTGGTGGCCTTCTTCTCCTGGCGGCGAATCTGAGAGACAAGACGAGAAGGCAGAGAGAGAGAGTACAAACAAATACAACGTCATTAGTCATGGAGGTTAGTGCACAGATGACGGCGTCTAATCCGATCCAATTAGATATGCCCACTGCTAGCTCATGCCTACCTTCTTGAGTTCCTTGGTCGCTTGCTTCCGCTGCTTCTTTTCCTCCGCCGTCTCTTTCTTGGACCGGGGAGCGCCCAAGTTGACACCTGGGCGAGCAATGGGTGGGGTCGTAAGATCAAATGGAATGCAGGTTAGAATCAATAGGTCGACTAGGGGAAGGCTGGAGAGCTCGGTTGGTCTACCACGTTTTTAAACCTGGCTGTCTAGTATCACGGCATTAACCCAATTCCGCTGAACGGCCAATTCTACTTACTGGGCTCCTGGTTCTCCTCGTCGTTCTCATCGCTCGCATCCTGGTCCTGCTGAGTCGCAGCACGGTGGTTGGGCGTCGACGACGGCAGTCCTGTCCGCTGGTTAATCTTGATCCGGCGGCTGGGCGCCTCAGGGATTAGGCTGGGGTGGTTCTCGAGGTTCGAGTATGTGCTAAGTACGGACTCGCAGTCCCAGTTATCGTACTTCTTGGCATGGTCAACGCAGTGCACAACCTCGTAGCCGGTCTCGCCACGGCGGCTCCGGCCGGCGTAATGCACAAGGTTAACGATTTCATCGCGCTCGGTGGTATCGCGGACCTCGCCACCTTCGCCGTCGGACAAGGTGGTACGAACGAGGGTGCGCCGCACCGTATCCCACTTATCCACGCCACGCTCACCCTCGACCTTGACCATCATCTTGCGGCCAGCCACTTCGTACTTGTCGAGGAACTGGTCTAGAATCTCTTCGAAATCGTCGCGCACGTTGCGTTGGCCCATAGCCTCCGAATTGTCATCCTCGTCCGATTCGTCGGTGCTCGCATAGATTCCTTCGAACTGGTCGAACCGCTCGTCCAGGAGGGTAAGGTTCTCGTTACGGAACATGGCTGAGGAGGACATCGAAAACCCCGTGCCGGTGGTGCGGCGGCCGTCATCGTCGTTCCAGCCACCACTGCCGACGGAACCCGCATCACTGCCGAAGTTGTCGCGGCGCTGATTGGCCCTGGTAAAAATGAAACCAGTGGCCATGGTGGCAAATGCGGTGGAGGGAGGGGGGCACTTGGTTAGTCCCTAGCAATAGGACCTGATGCTGGTTACCAGTTCGGTACCGGCAGTTTCCATCGAGTGCCTCGTTAATCCGATGCCAATTGCCTATCACTGGGATGTAATACTTACTGCTTGACACGCCACAGGAAATCTTGCTCCTCGTTGTCGGCGTCGTGCGTCTCCTCATCACGCTCGTACTCGATGTCGCCCTCGGCGTTTAGCATGTCGAAGAAATCCTGGTCAACGTCAGCCTTGGTACACTGCTCGTCATCGAGGGCATAGATGGCCTCGCGCACCTCATGGTCATATTCGAGAAGGAGGCCTAGAGGTAACGGAAAGGTGATATAAATAACAGCGAGGTGTTCAGAAGGTAAGCCACGTGATGATTGACGAGCGTAACTAGCTTTAGAGGCTGCTAAACAAAATACAGGTAATATAGATGGGGCCATCTAGACCTCCGGCTTATCGAAACTTACCCTTGGGGTACGCCTCCTGGTTGAGAATACCCACAGGCATCTGGACCCGAGAGGGCAGAGCCTCCTCGGGAAGGACCAGCCCCTTCGAAGGACCGGCCTGATAGTTGGAGCGATGCAGTATTATGTTTTAAAAGTAATAATAATAAGGAGACAGGGGGCGTGGGTTAATGCTGGAGCAAATAATTTTTGACGGAGAGCATGGCTGCCGCACGTTAGCCCTTGCTCGTAGCCAAAAACTCACCTCTGGCGTGTCTCCCTTCAGCGCGAATCCCGTACGGCGGCTACTCTCAGTTGGGGCGGCGCGGCTACCTGGGCCCGTGTACACGGCGCCGGGCTCCGTGCTCATGACCTTGAGATGCTTCATGTAGTCGTATTCAGTGTCGTCATAATAGATACCGTGCAGGGCGGCCTGACCGACGCGACTGGAGCGGGGGGAATCCAAAGGGAATGCGGGTTAAGGGATTCAATAACGTTAGACTTCAGCCGGTAGACAGTATGCCAAATAGGGCCAGCGGGGGGGGTCAGGTCCGGTCAAGCCTGTAATCGAGAACGGCTGCATCTATAGCTCAAAAATCTTATGACACCGGCCCAAGTAATTTCTCTTCTTTTAAAAACCTACCTGGCAGCGGCATCCTCGAACTTCTTCGGATAAGTATTCTCGGGTTCCTGCGTAATGGCGACGGTCGTAGATCAGGTTGAAGAGATGACGTTAGTTGAGGGCAAGTGAATCCTCGCTCAGATATAGGTTCATCTACCTGGGCATTTGTGAAGACAGAATATCCAGTGTAGGTTCTCAACAATACTACATACTTGGGTCTCGGCCTTGTTCTTGTTGACCTCGACCAACACACGCTGGGAACTCTCGGGGTCGACGACCAGCGGGTCGTGCTGCGACCGATGCAGCAACTGGAATACCCGGGCCTCATCGCGTTCGATAAAAGGCTTCTTGACCATAGTGATAGGTATAGAATTTACGAATGAGATGTAATTGTGATACGCGAGGTGAAGGTGAGCTGCAGAGGCGGTATTGGTTGCAGTGAAGAAATGCCGTGTCTCGAGTTTGGGCTAGAATGGGGGCGATTGGTTAATAAAACCAGAAGAGGCAATGAGCGAACGGAGGTACTGGTCACCTTCACATGAGCGGAATCTGGAATGCCTCGGGCTACTACAATGCAGTCCACTTTTTTTTTAGTTTATGGTCGAGCACCACTCTTTCCGTAGCAGGGCCAAGATAATGAAGGCTGGACTTCGAAACGCCATGGTAGAGTGGTTTTAACTCAAGGAGCTATGCGATCACGTGATAAACTCTGACTGGTTTCTCGCTGCACTGGCCTCTTGTCAATAGGGTTTGCCCTATCGATGGTGAGGATGGGTTGACAGTTCCTTCTTGGAAAAGAAGTCAGGTATAGTCAGCTTGTAAAGAAACTGGTCCGTAGAAGACCCACAGAGGGAGCGGCGGATATACCATAGCCTTTCTCAGCTCAACGTAGAGAGAACTACTTCTGGGGCAGAGCAAGGTTATAAAAAGGGACCGTTTACCCTCAAAAAAATACCCTCCTGCAGGGAATATCCCACAAGTGTGAGCCGCTTCCATATTTTTTGTAAAACGGATTGGCTCCCCCGGCCCTCGATCGACCACATATCTGCTAGGTCGTGTTGCTCGGGGTACCTTTGCCACTCCCAATCCTTCACGGGGTTGTGTTGAGCATGGCTGTGTCCTTTGTTCATTGTACATTCCCAAAACCGTACTTTGGACCGTGGCGTTTGGGAGTCTAACGATTCCTTTGCGTTGGAGGAGCGTCAAAACCTGGTGGAAAGTAGCGGGCCCACTCGGGCCTACTCCGTGCCTCGCCCACATAAGGCCACAAGTCGGTCGGTGTTTCTCAGGAAAGCCGAATCAATTGCGGCTTTCAGCGGGGTGCAGGGACAGACCATCCGTCAGGTTTCCGAAAAATAAGAAATGGAGAAAGAACGAACGCTTCCCTTCTTCGCACCCATCCGCCAAGCCTGACAATGTGGAGTATTGAAGACGTAGTCTAATCCATGAAGGATAATAATCTACCTGTCGTCGTTCCCCCAACGTACCGTATGATCATGTCATCGACACGGCATATACGTCATCTACAGTCGACTCTTTGTCATGGCTAACCCGGCGTATTCCAGTTTATAGCTCAAACCGCACATCCTAAACAAGCAAAAAATCTCTAACTACTACTAAACTTCGGTTTATTAGACGTCCCATCAACGCTGGCGACGCTGGTGGCATGAGTAGTGGACTACCACAGGCTCACTAGTGAGTCCCGCGGGTCGGAACCACGCCGGGGCGATATCATCCTTAGGTAAATCGGACACGGCCGGCTGATCGCGTGGATCGAGGACGAAAACCGTGGACCCGATACGTTTAAGGCATAGTGGGCAGACACGGTCGGAAGTGATGACGACCCGTCGGGCGCGCAGCTGGGACCACTCAGCCTGGACCTGGATCCGTTCAGCAACCATGAGGTTCCGCACAACCCGGCGGGTCTGCTGGCGGTGGTGAGAGGCGCGAAGGGACTCTTCAAAGAACGGGTACAACTTTTGTAGTGGGAGCGAAGCCGGAACCAGGGGGAGGGCGACGAGTGGGTCAAGATGGCGGCCGTATCGCGTCATGAGGTCCAGGGCCTGCGTGAGGTAGGGCGAGTCGGTGGGGTCGCCCAGGGCCTTGGATTCCGGCCGTAGGTAGATGCGGAGGAGCGTCAGGTAAATGTCGGCTACGTCGGCCTGGCGGTCGTGACAATAGACCTCGGCCTGTGTGTGGTCAGCCAGCTGGTAGATGATGATCTGGAGAGCCTGCTCGTGCCGGCCCATATGGGCCAGGACTAGGGCACGTTCCTGGTGGAGAGCGTCGTCTGGCAGTCGGCTGAGGATGCTCTCCGGGGTGTAGTACGCGGACGTGCGTAGGAACGCTTGGAGGCGGATCCGAGCAGGACTGTCGGGCGATACCTCAGCGCCCTCGTTATCGGTGGACTGAGTCACAGCGTCTAGGTAGAGAAGTGCCAGGCGCTGATCAACGGTGCGGAAGACTCGGTCCAGGACCTGCGGGGCCACAATGTTGTTGCTATCACTAGCATGGGACGCATCCCCGGAGGTGTCGGGTGACGCGGAGAACTGTAGGAGGGCCGGGAAATTACCTGTGCTGTGGCCTACGTCGATATGGCGCCGCCGCCGCCCGGTCTCTGTCGCCCCGCTGTCCGCCTCATCGCTCTCCGTTGGTGCCAATGTTGCGGCCGCCTGCTGGGCGCTCAAGGGCACGAGGACGTACGACCGGATAAACTCGAGGTACCGCATCGACCACGCGACGCCGAACCGCTCGAGGAACTGAGCGACGCGGTCCACAGGCGAGCGAAGGTAGTCGGCAGGGGATCGATTATCGTCAGCGAACACCGTGATACCTGCGGTCGGATCCCGCTGCATGACCCACCCGGCGTACTCAAACAAAAGGTCCAAGTGCTGTAAGGGTAGTTTCGCGAGGTAGCCCACGGTAGCGCTGGGACCGGCCAATGCCGGCGGGACCGGGTGGCGCGGATCCGTACCGGCTTCACGTTCGGTTCGGGTCGCCAACGCGTGCAGCAGCTGTAAGGCCTTCCGATGGAGGGCCTTGCCATAGTAGAGGTCGACGAGTTCCTGGTAGCGGCGGTGTCGCAGGAGGAGAGATTCACCGATTTCCACCTCACAGGCGTTGTTGTGAACGCGGACCAAGGGCCCTACCAAACTTGGGTTGGTGAGAAGGTAGGCCTTGAGAAGGGCCGTGTCGACCAGGGCGGCGAGGGGCGCGAGCGGCACGGCCACTGGGACCAGCCGGAAGGGCAGACGCCGGTGGAGAATGGCGTCCAGCGGGGAGAGACCGTCTCCGGGCACAGGCTGCCGCGTTGCAAACGTCAGCTGAGTCTGCTTGCGGCTGATCGCCTGAGATATCAATCGGCGTTGCTCAGTGAGGTACCCAACCAGGAGCGCGGTCCGGTCGCGCAGCTGGGCTGTGGCCGCCGCGGCGGTATCGGCGTCGCCATCGTCGTCGTCCTTGGGATCACCGTGACTACCATCGGTATCAACCAGGGGTGGGTCCTGGGTATCCTCCTCCGGCCGGGAAGGTGGCGGGCGGGGCGAGGCCGGAGGAGTCGGTCCCTGAAGGTACTCGTCAAGTCCCCGAGTGAATAGGTGGACCACGTCGGCGGGAGCCACCTCCAGGTCCTGGAACAGGCTGAGGGCGGTCTCGAAGTCGTGGCTCCAGAACAGGTAGTAAGCATAGAGCAACTTGATGGCCGGAACGTAGGCGGCCTTGACGTCGACCAAGATCCCTTCGCTCTGGTCGACGAAACTGAGGACCTCCACGTACTCGTGGTGGGCCAGCAGCTGGGCGACCTGGACCTGGTAGGGGAGAGCGATGAGCCGCCACACGGTGTGGGCGCCCAACAGGTAAAGCGCCTTGCCCCCGGTGATGCGTTCGGCCGGAGCGGGCAAGTCAAGCTGCTGGACCAGCGCCGTGGTGTCCAGGTTGCGTACCTCGACGTGGCGGCCGCTCAGGGCGATCACGTACGGATAGGCGTAGCCAAGGGTCAGCGGGCCCACCGTCCATACCATGTCGGACTTTTGGGATGGGGTCGGGTGGAGGCCCACGCGCAGTGTCTGGCGGTCACGGTTGACCAGAATTTCATCGTTAGGGAGTTTCGCGACGAGGGCGTCTGAACCGGCCACAGGTCGGTCAGGGTCATCCGTGCCGCTCGCGCCCAGGGTCATACTACTGAGTACACCGAATCCCATCGACCCCCATTTGCTCAGGTTATTGCGGCCGGCCCCGGCCCCGGTGGCGCTGGAGAAGACGGAGGCCCCCGACGACGTGGCGAAGCCGACGGTGTCGGGACCAAGTAACTCGGTGAGCGTACCGGTAGCTAGAGGGAGTAGGTGGTACTCAGCACGACCCAGTCCCAGGCATAGCTGGGTCGCGGTGGCCCAGGTCAGGGTGCGCACGCGGTCGGGAACCGTGAATTGCTGAACTCCGGCGAATTCGGCGTCCTTCCAGGTAAAAACCAGTAGCCTGCGGCGGACGGCGACGGCCACCCGGCTGACCAAGGTGGGGATGCCCCCGCCGTCCACCATCTCCACGCCGGTGTGCACAGTCATCCCGGTGGCCCCCTTGGTATTCGGTAGCTGGGTGTTGAGCGCAAACGTTCCCAGGTCGTACAATGTTACAAGGCCGTCGGCCAGCACCACGAGTAGACCAGCCTCTTTGACCAGGTCGAGTTGCTCGATGGCCCGCCGCGTAAACCCTTTCTTGCAGTCGATGAGTTCCAAGGTGACCTGATCCTGGAACAGGGCCGTGTAGTCGACGGGCTCGACATCGGTCGCGCCGGAGGGTGGCGGGGGCTGGTCAAGGACCAGGGGGGAGAGGGTATCGCTCGGTGACTGCACAGACACGGCTGCCGCGGACTCTTTGACAGCGTACACGAGGAGCACGCCCGAGTCGGAACCGACAAGGAGGCGGTCGCTATAGGCGAGGCTTGCCGTCGCACGAAGTGGTAGCTGCTCCGCCACGGGAAGCACGGCGAAGGCGTCGTGCATGGTCGGTACGGGCACTAGAGGGGCCGTGTCAACAAAAATTCCGTATGTTAGACGCGCGGGCACTCAGTGCAACGAACCCGTCGAGGATAGGCGGGGGGCCGGAACGGCGTGTAATTCAGCGGGATTCGGGTGTGTGTGCAGTGGGCGGTGGCAGACAGTACTGAAAGGCGATTGCTAGGGCTATGGACGATACGGTGAGTAGAGGAAAGACGGCAAATGTACTGGCTAGAAAGGGCCGGGTAATAGGGAATAGAGTTTAAGCACCGGTCGAATAGGTGGCGCAGGACCCAGTGCGGACGGGTGATGAATGAGAACAGAGCCTAGGTGGGGCAGCAATTGGGTACAGATGCGACGACCTGCCAGCGTAGACAGGCGAACCGAAGAGCGCGGTCGGGAGTTCGAGCAGTGGCTAATAGTCCAATTGACCCGTCACCCCTGGTCCTCCTTAGTGCCTTCTGAATGTGCCCATCAATGGTAACGGGCGACCCCAGCAATTCCCCAGTCACGAAAGGTGCCCCACCATGTGCATAGGAAAGCAACCGGTCCAGGTCCGCCTGGGCCCTTTCACCCACGTCAAACTCCGCCCAGCAGTGTCCGGAAGGCAGGCCTCTACCAGCGCCGCGCCTTTGCCACTCCTACGGCTGGTAGGATATATCGGGCGTTAGCCCGTCAGCGTCGACCGAAAGGCCAGCAGGCCCTGTACCAGCACTATGCTATTCACGTCCAATCCCGTGGTCACCACTGGCGTGCCACGTCAAGCGACAGCCCTTGGCCGGCCGGCCGGCCTAGGGGTTTGCCCATCTGCTCCGCACGACCGTCATCTCGTCCCACGCCCGTCCTGCCCTCGACCTCCATCCCCTAGTCCTAATCGCTGTACCGTAGCGACCCGTCCCTCTCTAACTCTTCATGACTCTCTGCCCATTCGTGCGTCCCTCTACGGCTCCAGTCCTTACTCTGCTCCTCATCGCCCCCCCTCCAACCCTGCCTGAATCCCATCCCCTCTTTATTCTGTATACATCCCCCGAGTCACCCCGTTTCATCTCGGCACTGGCACGATGCAGATGCTAACGAAGGTACGTCGCCAACTCCGCCACCGTCCGTCCGTCCCATGGCGTCTCGGGCCTTAGCGTGCGAGGGGCCGGTTATATTGGCCCCGCGGCTGGTGTGGGCTTTGGCACCACGCCTGCATCCGGCCACCCTTATTGATGTCTAGCACTGGTAGCCCCCTCTAGTGTGTACTCGTCACCCGCCCACCGTTAACTCCATCCACCCCTTCCCTGCTCCGCCGCTTTCGCCCGCCCCAGTTTGAAACGAAAAGCAACCGTGTGAAGGGCCTCGCCTTCCATCCCAAGCGCCCATGGATCCTGGCGGCTCTCCACAATGGCTGCGTGCAGCTGTGGGACTACCGGATGGGTACCCTGCTCGAGCGCTTTGACGAGCATGAAGGTAAGCGCCAGGGCCAGGTCTGATGCGGCGACACCAAACCTCGCCTACCGCTTACACCGCCGTCAACTGGCTCACTAGTCCCGACCCCCCCTCCCACCACCATTGCTTCGGCCTGCTAACCACCCCGTCTTTGCTCCACGCCATTCTAAACTCCCTCGATTAGGCCCCGTTCGCGGCGTGGCCTTTCACCCCACGCAAAATCTATTCGTGTCGGGCGGTGACGACTTTAAGATCAAGGTCTGGAACCATAAGACGCGGCGCTGCCTGTTCACCCTCAACGGCCATATGGACTACATCCGAACTGTGTTCTTCCACCATGAATTGCCCTGGATCCTAAGCGCCAGCGACGACCAGACCATCCGCATCTGGAACTGGCAGTCCCGCCAGTGCATCGCCATCCTACCGGGCCATACCCACTATGTTATGTGCGCCCAGTTCCACCCCAAGGATGACCTGATTGTGTCGGCCTGTCTGGATGAGACTATCCGCGTGTGGGACTACAGCGGCCTGCGCAAGAAGAACAGTGCTGGTGCCCCTGCTCCGTACGAGGACATGATGAGTGCCCACGGCGGATCCCGTAGCGGGCCCGGTCAGGGCGACATCTTTGGCAATACCGATGTGTATGTCAAATTTGTCTTGGAGGGCCACACCCGAGGTGTCAATTGGGCCACGTTCCACCCTACCATGCCCCTGATCGTTTCTGGTGGTGACGACCGCCAAGTCAAGCTGTGGCGCATGAACGGTAGGTGACCGCCCTAATGACTATGTTTATTGTGTATTCCCGCGGGCTGTAACCATCACCTAGGATATGCGGACGCCTGAGCTATCCACGTTGCCATTATTATTATTTTTTTACGCCTAGAGGTTCTAATTCGCCATCGCCCCTCTCCTCTATCAATCCATCGCACTGCTGCCTCCAGACTCTAAGGCTTGGGAGGTGGACACCTGCCGCGGCCACTTCAGCAACGTGTCATGTGCGCTCTTCCACCCGCGCCAGGAAATGATCGTGTCGGACTCGGAAGACCGCACCATCCGGGTGTGGGACAGTTCGCGCCGCACCCTACTGCAGACCTTCCACCGCGAGGTTGACAAATTCTGGATCCTCGCCGCCCACCCTGAGATCAATCTGTTCGCCGCGGGCCATGACGGCGGTCTGATGGTGTTCAAGCTTGAACGCGAGCGCCCGGCTTTTGTCGCCTCCCCGCGTGCTCTCTACTTCGTCAAGGGTAACCAAGTGCGTTTCCGGGACGCCCAGACTGGTGACGAGAACCCGGTCGTCACGCTGCGCCAATTTGCCGACAACCGCTACAACCAGCCGCCGCGCACCATCGCCCACAATCCAGCCGAGAACGCCCTGCTCGTGTCGTACCCGACCGACGGTGGCACCTACGAACTGTACACCCTTCCCAGCAACCCGCTGACTCACGTTGACACCAGCCAGTATTACCAGCGCGGCAGCGGCACCTCCGCCATCTGGATCAGCCGCAACCGCTTCGCCGTTCTGGACCAGCCCCAGCAGCAGATCCTCATCAAGGATCTCTCCAACGCCACCACTAAGAGCCTCAAGTTTGCCCACCCCGTCACCAACCTGTTCGCCGGTCCGGGGTCGATCATCCTGGCCACCACTGCCAGCGCCGTGCTCTTTTACGACGTGCAGCAGCGCATCGTGCTTAAGGAGGTCAACGCCGCCCCCGTCAAGTACGCCGTGTGGAACGCCGACATGTCCCTAGTGGCCCTGTTGTGCAAACACACCGTTACGGTAGCCACTAAGGCCGGTGAGCAGGTGTGTCAAGTCTCCGAAACCATCCGCATCAAGAGCGGGGCCTGGGACGAGAGCGGCGTGTTTGTCTACACCACCCTCAACCACTTGAAGTACTGCCTTCCCCAGGGAGACAACGGCATCATCCGCACGTTGGACAACCCTGTGTACCTGACCCGGGTGGCCGGCCGCGACGTGCACTGCCTGGACCGCGATGCCAAGGCCGGCGTCATCACCATCGACCCCACCGAGTATCGGTTCAAGCTGGCCCTGGTGAAACGCAACTACGAAGAGGTGGTGGGCATCATCCGCCGTTCCAACCTGGTGGGCCAATCCATCATCGCCTACCTGCAGAAGAAGGGTTACCCGGAGATCGCCCTTAACTTTGTCAAGGAGCCAGCCTCGCGTTTCGAGCTGGCGGTAGCCTGCGGTAATCTGGATATTGCGCTGGAGACCGCCAAGGTCCTCGATAAGGAAACGTACTGGATCAAGCTGGCATCCGAGGCCCTGCGTCTTGGTCAGGTGCAGGTAAGTACCCCCGATTTAGGCGCGCCAAGGGACCCGGCGCCACACCGCTGGGTTGACCACCGGTCCGTGCTCGATGGTTTATTAACGCTACTTTCCGCACCCTATCATTCTCCCTTCCACCTACCTTCCCCTCTCAGACCGTTGAGTTCGCTTACCAGCGCATTAAGAGCTACGACCGCCTGTCCTTCCTCTACCTTATCACGGGTAACACCGACAAGCTGCAAAAGATGCTCAAAATCGCCGAGATCCGAGGCGACGCCCAGTCACGCTTCCACAATGCGCTATACCTGGGCAATGTAGATGAGCGGATCCGTGTGCTCAAGGATCTGAAGCAGTATGCCCTGGCCTACACTGCGGCCAAGGCCCACGGGTTGGAGGAAGAGGCCGCCGCCATCTTACAGTTGGCGGGGATGCCCATCGAGGAGGTTGAACTTCCGGCTGACCTTACTGGGGCCGCGCTTTTTGTGCCCGCTGCGCCTGTGGTCCGTCAAGCTGACCTCAACTGGCCCCAGTTGGCGGTATCCAAGGGCGTGTTTGAGAACCTGTTCGCCAACCAGGCCGCCAGTAAGTCCGGTTCCGGTGCGGTGGCAGCGTCCGCCATGAGCCTGCTGGACGAGCCCGTGGCGGAGATTGGCGGCGACTGGGGTGGTGACGACCTTGACCTCCCTGGCCTGGAGGGGCCCTCCGATCCATCGGCTCGCGCGGACGCTACGGGCAGTCACGGTGACGACGTGGCCGACGAAGCTGGCGCCGGCTGGGACATTGACGACGATCTCAAGTTGCAGCTTGATGCTGAACTCGCCGCCGACGCCACCGCCAGTGTGGTCGGAGAGTTTTCCGCCCCGGCCCCGGGCACTCCCGAGGCCGACCTATGGAGCCGCAACTCGTCGCTGCCCGTGGACCACGTGGCAGCCGGAGCCTTCGGCCAGGCCATGCAGTTGCTCACCCAGCAGGTTGGCGTCGTTCACTTTGCGCCTCTCAAGCCACACTTTTTGGCCATCTACCAGGCCACGCAGTCTGCCCTACCGGGCAACCCCGCCCTGCCGGCCCTGAGCGTACCCGTACGCCGGACTCTGGACGAGACAGAGCCCCGTCGCCTGCTCCCGGCCAACGCTATGGACCTACAGGCCCTCATCACCCAACTCCAGGAGGGATACCGCAAGACCACGGCCGGCCGGTTCGAGGACGCCATTGCGCTGTTCCGCAGCATCCTCCAGGCCCTCATGTTCACCTTGGCCCCCACAAAGGTGGTGGCTGACGAGACCCACCAGCTTATTCGCATCTGCCAGGAATACCTGGTGGGTCTGACTCTGGAGCGGGCCCGCCAGCAACTGGTCACACAGCCCGACCAGGTACGGCGCGTTCTAGAACTGGCGGCCTACTTCACGCACTGCACACTGCAGCCCGTGCACCAGCAGCTGGCACTGCGCTCGGCGATGGTGCTGCACTATAAGCAGAAGAACTTCCAGTCGGCCGGTAACTTTGCTCGGCGCCTCCTAGAACTTGCCCCGGCGACGGCGGTGGCCACCCAGGCCCGTCAGATTCAGACCATCTGCGACCGGAACTCGCGCGACGAAATTACCCTCGAGTACGACCAGTATAACCCCTTCGTCGTGTGCGCCGCTTCCTTCACCCCGCTCTACAAGAACAGCCCCACTGCGGACTGCCCGTACTGTCATGCGACATACCAGCCCAACCACACCAGCTCGGTGTGCCGTATTTGCGAGGTGGCTGAGGTGGGTCGTCAGGCCACGGGCCTGCGGCTGGCCTAGATTTGTTGGTGCTGAATCTTCCCCCATCCTGCTCTCTGACCTTTGTTCCGCCGCTTTACATTCCCTTCGCCTCACCTGGCCCGTATTGCTTCCATTCTACAATATTTTTATTAACTTTTTGGTTTTGGCTTTCTCCGCACGATACTAGTCAGCGCTGTTTGGACCAGGCTGCAAGAGGGGTCGACGATATGCAAACACATTCACACACTCACCTTGTTCCTCGCCCAATGGTTCGGAGTATTCGGAAGAGTTGTCGTTCCGACCCGAACCCACGTATAAATTTCACATAGCTACTCACGTTTCCATGTCAGTAGCTGTAATGTAAACGGATTGGCCTGCGTTGAACTTGGGAATAGATGCATTTTTTATTGCTCGGGGTACCTGGGGCCAGGCATGTTCCATGGTGATTAATTATGCGGAAGGCAATCGGACTGGGCCCGACGTGTGCATAGAGGCCCACCCTTGCGGGGACTCCGAGGCCCGAGCGGTACCTGGTGGAGTTGCCCAAATGCCCACCGCAGAGTCACACGTTTGCCTTTCCATTCCGGCCGCTTATCCCATCCGTGGGCCCTTTACACCCTGTTGACTTCTCCGTTCTGCCCTCATTCGCATCCCTTCCAACCCCTCATTCCCTTCTACCGTTACCTCCCCCGCTCACTTTTCAACACGCGACCATGAACCAGTTGGTCCAATTTGATCCCGCTCACGACGAGCTAATCGCGGACATGGAGTTTGACTTCTCCGGCACGAAGTTGTGCACGGTGGGGTCAGACCACACCATCAAGGTCTGGCAGAATCGGCCAGAAACCGGCCAGTGGAAACTACTCTCGAGTTGGAGCGGCCACGACAGTTCGCTCACCAAAGTGTGCTGGGCTCACCCGGAGTTTGGCAACCTCATCGCGACGGGGTCGTTCGACCGGACTGTACGAATCTGGCAGCAGACCT
Organism: Tieghemiomyces parasiticus; assembly: GCA_027575765.1. NCBI lineage: Eukaryota > Fungi > Kickxellomycota > Dimargaritomycetes > Dimargaritales > Dimargaritaceae > Tieghemiomyces > Tieghemiomyces parasiticus. The sequence goes on from JANBPT010000097.1 coordinate 24,541, forward strand.
CGAACCAGAACTCAGCGGCGGGTGCCGGATTGGACACCGTGTACCCGAATGCTGACGGCCAGGTTGAGGAGCTCGCGGCTGAGGGCGGCATCAACCGCTGGCACCACATTGCCACCAAGAAGGATGCCCAGGGCATGATTGTCGATCTGGCCTTCGCCCCGCACTATATGGGACTTCAGCTGGCCGCTGCCTCATCCGACGGGTTCGTTCGTATCTATGAGACTGGATCACCCGTCCGTTTCGATAACTGGACGCTGGCCAGCGAAATCGACGTCAACGGCATCGCCGTCTACGCACCCTACCTGGAGCACCGCACCGACAGCGCCGACGAGGCCGAAACCACGACGCCCGCTGTCCACACTGCCGCCGCCACCGCGACGACCACTTCTTTGGGCGCCCAGACAGAGGCGACTACTCCGGCGGGGACGGACTCCTCGGTCACAGGTGGGGCCAGTCACACCGGTAATGGCGAGGACAGCCTCGCTGATGCCGCCGAGAAAAGTCTTTTGGTGCAATCCAATACGCTACAGGAGGCTGGTAACAATGTGTGCATCGCCTGGTGCCCCACGCGGTTTCTACCCAACACGCTAGCGGTCGGGTGCGGTCGCGAAAAGGACGCCAAGATTTACAGGTACATTAACAACCGCTGGGTGGTCTACGCCGTCCTGCCTGACCACACCGATATCGTCCACACCATCAGCTGGGCTCCCCAGGTCGGCCGGTCGTACCACCTCCTGGCCACGGGCTCACGCGATCACTACGTACGCATCTTCAAAGTCGAGGCGTCATACGGGCACATCGCCCTTACCGAAACGAAGGACCTGGTCGAGGAGTATACCGCCAACGCCAGTAACCTCCACATCAAGGCCAGCCTCATCGCCGCCTTTAGCGACCACAATGCTGAGGTAAGCCCGAGGGATCTCTTCTTCGAACCCTGTGACAGCACAATCGTACTTTGCAGGCGACTAACCTCACAATGGATCGACATAATTTCGCCTCACCACCCTCTAATTGCGAAATTACATACCAGGTCTGGTCCGTATCATGGAACGTTACTGGTACGATTTTGTCTTCGTCGGGCGATGACGGCAAGGTGCGACTATGGAAAGGTAAGTTTAGCAACTTCAACGACTCTCGTATGCAGGCCTCTTTGGGGTTATCGCTATGGCTTGTTATATCCACTAACCTCTTTCGCATGGCAACCCTGCCTTCTTATATCTTTTTTAACCTCGTTCACACTCTTCTCTTTCGCTGCCAGCTTCGTCAACGGGAGAATGGAGCGAAATTCAGACCATTGCGACCGAACAGGGTTCCGAGTAGGTATGCGATGGGATCCTGTCTGTACCTTACTTGTCATATGGTTCAATGTACCCACACTTCGGCAACGGCTACTTAATGTATTCCGAACATGTAATGCCGTCGCTTATCGTCGTACATGTTTCAAAACATGCCCTCTCCTATTAAGCTGAATTCGTAGGCAGGGACGAGTGACCGGTTTATTTTAAAAAATTGTGTGAATGGTCAGAGATAGGTAAACATGGTATAATCAAAAATTATAGAACAGAGATGGTAGCGATGCGGTTATGCAGACTAGCCGAGTAGAATTTCATACACGATCACAAGAGCGTTGATGGCGATCAAGGGAACTAGGTGAACAATAGGGGTAGCGATGACAGGGTGGGGAGGTGACATCGCCGTTAGCGGGCAGTTGTAGGATAGTGTATTTTTGATACCAATGGCTGCAAGCAGTACCCACCGTAACGACACTGTAACATCCCTAGCCGGGTCAAATTATGCACTTACACCGTAGTAGAGTCCGCACAGCAGAGATGAGATTGATGAGACGGGCCTTGATGCTTTGGTTAGGGTCGTTGAAGCCCTGAAGTTGCGCTGACGACCAGCCGACTGGTTAGGTGACAACGAGTAGATGCAAGTCAAGCCAGTGGGTATATTTTTTGGTCAGGACGTTAATTCTCGGTGGAATCTGGCGCGACCATATGTGAAGACATTAAGGTTACAATTTACCAAGCCTGGTAAACGAGGGCGTCTCCAGTGTGCGACAAGTAGAGCCTTCCAGCGCATCGAAAGGGGCCGAGTCATCCACTTACTTCGCGCAAGGAACCGCTGCTCATTCAGGATGGCAACGGCATTGAGCAGCAGTAGGCCCACATAGAACAATGTGCCCAAGGCGAACATGGCGGCAGTTGTGACGAGGTGGTAGTGGGGCGTTCGGGATTAAAAACGGGGATGGGGGTGCTAGCGAGATGGGATGGGGAGAGTATGCAGGAATCCGGCGAGAAATGCAGAAGGAAACAGACGTGACAAAATGAAGTTGGGGAGGGAAGGGAATCTGGATAGACTCCGATGCCAACCCAAAGCGGAGTTGGCGGTTCAATGGAATTGGCAAGGTTGCCAAACGACCCTCACCGATGTCCTCCCCGTCACGATTGGATTAGGGTGGTAAGCGTTCGACAAGCCACATCGACCGGACCCCGCTTGTATAATCTAAACCAGTTTGTCTTGTATCAGATCTAGTTGGTAGGTGCCACATAGGTGCCAGCGCTACATATTTCAATGGCTTCACCCGAAGTCCATCAAGACCCCCCTCAATTTAAGTGACTATTAAGTGTTTTATTGAATTGGAGGTCAAACGAGCGGCCAAGGCAGTCAGGCTCACTCATTTAAAAGTAAGCTATATCCTGGCTGACCACCGCCAGGTCGCGTTCCACGCGTTCGAAAGTCGTGCCTACCTGGTGGCTCATCTCCCGGCGGCGGACCAGGGGCAGTTGCTCGAGGTTCTGCCGGAGAAACGTAGCGTCGACCACGCCCTTGCTAGGGTTCACATTGTTTCGCTGAGCCTGTGGTACCAGCCGGTATGCGCGAGGGTTCAACCCGCCGACGTGCGGCACCGTGCCCACTAGATGGAGGTAGAGCCGTTGGAGACGTTTCGAAGCCTTCTCAGGGACAGTGGATACGGCGTACACGGCACCGGTTTCGGTGAAGCACAGACAGGATTGTTTCTGCGGGAGCTTGGTGGTCAGAGCATTCTTGGCACCCGGCTTGCCGCCCGCAGTCCCGCTGCTAATCACAGTAGCCGGCAATTGGGTTAGGGCAGCACGGCCCGGGAGGCGCTGGATGGCCACCACCTGACACCCGAGATGAAAATCTGCCCGGCGGAGGAGCTTACGACCGGCGAACGACTGGATGTGGCGGGGCGAATAACTGAGGAAGTGCAGGTTACGCTCAGCATCGGCCACAACGAAGTAGGAGGCCCGATCGTCGACCAAAAAATCGCCACACACGCTGGTCATAGGGAGGTAGTCCCGGCCCAGCATGGTAAGTTCGGCCGGGCCATCCTGGAACCCCACAAAACTGGCGCCTTTGCTCACGTCGCCCATAACTAGGAAGTTCTTGAATGCGGTGGCACTGGTGACATAGAGGAGCAGGTCGATGAAGGCGATACTCTGAAGGGTCCGGCCGTCCTTCAGCTCCTTGGCGAACACCCGGGGCCCGGCCGGCACGACCAAGTACCCGTTAACCGATGCCACCGCCGTGACGGGCCCGCTCACCTTCTCGTGACACACATACTTGAGTTTAAACCCCGTCTGGGGTCGCCCAGGTTCCGGGACCACCTCGATGATGTCCAGGACATAAACTTTCCCCTTAGCTGCCCGGTCCTCACTGGCTACGGTGCACGTGCCGGCGGTCACATAAAACTTGCGGCCCGACACAGTCTCTCGACTCTTGAGGGCCAGGCATTTCAGATCCATGACGGAATCGTGAGGCTCCATATCGTAGCTATCTACGACCTCCCAGGTAAGCGGCGATATCAGCTCCAGACGGTACCGGTTGACCAGCGGGGGCATCCCCTGGGTGCTCACGTCAGCCGGACGCGGGGCCGGCGGTTCTGTCGCGCTGGGACGGGGTGGGGACAGCGGGAGGGGCGCACCGCCGGGGCGGTGGGCGGCTGCGCCGATAGCCTCCGCGATCTTCATATCGTCGTCCTCGTTCTCCCCAGGCAAGTCGAATGGGACGGGTCGCGAGGTGGCCACGCAGTACTGGGCCAGTCCCGGGTGGTAGGTGAGGTGGTGCACCGTTCGGCCCAGGGGAACGTGCCGCAGCGGCCAGGCGAAGTCATAGCGAAAGGCAGGGTCAAGCTGGCCAATGTGGAAGCGGCCGGCGGTGTCAAGTAAGACGAATCCGTGTGGGCACTGTGGATTATGGAATGGCGCGAAACCCGTGAGGCCCGTGGCAAACGGTGCGGTCGCTATATCGGTCGGGGCGACATCCGACTGGGGTGCTTCGTCCACCACTGCGGCGGATGCCTCTTCGTTCCCACCTGTCGCCTCCGCCGGCTCATTGGCTGTACCCGGGGAGGCTGGTCGGTCCGGTTTGGGCCCAGTTCCGGCACCATCCGACCCGGACGCCGTCTCGACCTCAGCCAGAGCGGCCTGGTCTAGACGTACCGGGTGAAGGTATGGGTGGGCGTTGGTGGGGGCCACGAAGGCCACGACCGGCCGCGGACCGGTAATGAAGAAGCCACGGTAGGTTTGGAGGTTATGGAAGGCTGTAACGGCCGCAGGGGCGCGGTCAGGCAGCGTAGCGCCCGGATGGTCGTCGTGTGCGTACTGCAGGGCCGGCACGGGACATTTGACGAAGCGGAGGGCCAAACGAGCCAGTACGGCGCGTTCGTCGAGCCGGGGGCGCCGGTCAGAATCCGCTGGGGCGGTCTGCGGGTCACTAAGCCCCGGGACACTCCGGGCCACCAAGGCAGCGTGGCGTGAGTTGGCCACGTTGAGAAACGGCACCGTCTCAAGCGGATCCTCCTCGCTGGCCGTGTAGGACAGGCCGTGGTACATGGTCGCATTGTGGGCGGCGTCCACAGCGCAGAGGTAGACGTCGGCGGCGGTCGGGCCGAAGGCGTGGGCGCTTAGCAAATTGATCGGGGAGGTGGCGGCGGCAGTAGGGTCACCGGACGAGTCTGCGGACGGAGCGGCGGCGAAGGCCGCAGCTAGCGCGTCGTCGGCGACCACGCCCGGACGCTGGGCAAAGTCAGGCGCCGAGAACACGCGCTGTAAACCCGGCAAAGCATAAATCTCCAGGGTCCCAACCCGCGTAACTACAAAGCACCAGCACCGGGTGGCGCTGGCCGCTGATACCGTGTTTTGCAAGTTACTGACGTTGAACTCGTTAACGTCCTCGCCGCCACGGCTCGGACCGTTGGGGACCGCGGCGGTAGTTGGCGTAGGTACCGTGGGGGAGTAGAGTGGATCCTCATCCATGGAGTCGTAGTCAATCTCGTCCTCATCGTCGCGCGGCCGAAGTGTGAGTGGTGGGGCGGTCGGGGTAGCGGTTGCCGGTTGAGCTATGTCCACCCCCATGGTTGTAATGATCGGGTTGACGACGGCCGCGTCCTCCAGGCCGAAGGTTCGGGTTATATCAAAGTTTGGCGGGACTAGATCGCGGAGGTATTGTAGACAGTTGTAGGTATCACCAAACAGGCAGGCGGCGGAGGCGACCATCCGGGCGAAGGCTGCCGGTAGAGGTAGGAACCGCAGGCGGCGGGCGGCGGCGTCCCAGGTGACGACAGCGACGGATGCGTCGTCAAGATGAAGGAGGGCGTATGGGTCGACCAGGGAGCAGGATGTGACGGTGGTAGTGGGAGATCGCGTAAAATCCTGCAGTTGAAGTTCGTGGACGGCCTGGAGGTCAGCGTCGAGGAGGCGCACACCGCCAGGGTAGACCTGGAGGACCAGGGTGGCGCCAGCCCAAGGGGTGGCCCCGAGGGTGGGGCCGTCCGTGAATGCCCCCGTCCGGTCAAGTTGGGTCAAGGATTCGCTGGCTGTCAGGATGATCGTGCTGCTCGGGCGGGAGAGGAAAAGGTAACGGTCATATGTGTCGTCCAACTCGGCGCCGTAGTCCAGGTTGGAGGTGGTGTAAAGGGCCGGGGCGGTCAGGTCGCGGAGCCGAACCGTCCAGAGGCGGTCGAACCCCGGGAGGGCGAAAGAAGTGAGCAAACGCGGCCGGACAGCACGCTGGAGGACACTGAGCCCGCCGGATCGCTCGCTACCTGTTCCTAGGACCAGTTCAAGACGGCGGTCAAGCGTGACGGCATCATCGGTCCCCGCGGCCCCCACGCTAGCACAGGTAACAGGACCCAGGCCGCAAAGCGTGTCACACACGCGGAAGCGGTAGTGGGCGTACCATTTGGTGTTGGCGAAGGGATTGGCAAGGGCAGCGATAGCAGGGTGCGGACCGGACTGGGAGTTGCCGCCACTGGGGGCGTAGAGGTCATCATCCCAGTCGTCATCATTGGCATCAGCCTCTGGCTTCACGGCCGATTCCTGTGGTGATGACTTCGCACCGTCGTGACCCTTAGCGGTCTTGTCCGTTATATCGTAGTTAAACTGGTGGGCACTACCCTTAGGCGGGACTTGGAACCGGATGAGAAGTGAGTCGCCTACGGCAGATCCGAGGAAGAGCAGGTCAGCGTTGAGCCGAGCAACGCACGCAGACACGGCGCTGCGGCCCACAATCACCAAACGCAGGTCTGAGACGCTCCGACCATGGCTGAGGCAACGCACCAGGACGAGCCGACCGTCGCATAGGGTGAGCAGCAGGGTCTCCGGGTCAAGGAACACCGCCTGGCTGCGTTCCAGCGCTAAGGGCTCAGTTGTGGCCGCCGCAGTGGCGTCTTCAATGACCGCACGGGTCAGAGGGAATGCCGTGTAGGGCGCCATGAGACCCATGGGATTCACTGACACCCCCACCCCGGCCGACCCCTGGTCCAGGTGGATCACGGCGTTTGCAGCGATGACCATTACGCCGCCGGTCGGGGCCGGAGCGGCCACCAGCCGGAAGCAGTCGTAGGGCAGGTTACGGTGGTGGTTGATGGCCGGGGCCGTCTTATTGGTCAGGTCGAGTGACAGGACCACCACAGCGCAAGTGTCGCGACGGGTCTTGAGGTTACCTGTCCAGGTTACGTTGGGAGCCTCGTACAAGACGGCGAGAGTGGGTTCATAGTAGCCGTGGAGGAACGCAATGTCAATGACGTTGCGAATGGGCGGGTCGAGGGTGGCCAGGTCTAGGACGAAACTAGGGAAGTAGGGCCACTGGGCACGCGGGTGACCTTGGGCGTGATCGAACGACGCGGGGTTCTCCTCCAGGCCGCGTTTTTGGGCGGGGTCATCCTCATCCAGCGACACAGCGGCGTGCGGGGCCGTGGCGGGCTCGAACGCGCCCAACGCGTCTGCCTGGCGGAGCGGGAGTACGGCTAACCGGTCGCGGTAGATCTGGAGCACGGCGCACCGGTGGGTCGGGTCCGTCACGACTCTAGGGGGCCAGGCAGACTCCAAGTAGTCTGCACGGAATTCGTCACGTTCGTAGTAGTGTAGGGAAACGGTTACCAGTCGATGGCAAGTTGGGGCGTACTCTAGTAGCGCCATCTTGGCCTCGGTGAAGCCGGCGAGCAGACTCAACCGACCATGTCGTTCGGTAGCCAGAGTTCGCACGAGGCACAGGGACGTCACCTCGCCTTGGAGGGCGGTGGACCAGACCAGTCGCAGCCGCGGGGTCCCCGCCCCCGTGCCGCCGGTCAGAGCGGAGAGAGTGTGAAATTCTGATGAGTCCATATCGCGCTGGCCGAAGGCGTCCCCGGTGGGTTCAGCATCGAGTCCTGCCTCGTCGGACTGGTAAGTATAGGCGAACTCAGATCCATCCCTGGGTTGCAGCCGCTGTGGGGGTACGCCTTCGAGATCGTGTTTGGAAACGGTGTAAACTTCAAGGAGGTTACCCTTGACGACAATCAGGTTGGTATCGTTTGCGTTCGTGAATGAGCCCGTCGCACAGTGGTGGACGGCCGTGGCCGGGAGGACCTCCTGGCAGATGGGATAGAGCGACATGATGACGAGTGGCGGAGTAATGAAATTGGCAGGCCCGCACCGGCCGGGTGTGGGATAGACAACGGGAATAAGATCGTGTTCGTTACAAAGAATGGCAATCTGAAGTGTGACAGGGGGGGGACGTGCGGTTGGAAGGTGTATTTAGGCTGCCCTCTAGAAGTAAAGCTTCCGCATGCGCCCAATGTGACAGGTCTACACGATGGTGAGTGAGATTTGGCCTTCGGGTATTGTATGGTAAATCAATTATTTATTTGCGGTCCACCAGGTACGCTGCTCACTAGCACGTGTCGTGTACGCTGATTGAAATTTACGCACCAAACATCTGCGCCTACGCCCACGGGCAAACCGACCATACCTGCTCTCCCCGCATCGCATCGGCCCCACTACCGGGCTATCCCACCCGGCCAAAGTCTGGGTACCCAGGCCCCATTGCTCCGATTGTCTCGGCGACGCGGGCGTCGTACCACGGCTTGGTCTTCATGGCCATGGTGCGATCCCGGTGTGTGCTGAAATACAGGCGCAGGGCCTTTTCGCACAGCTTATTGGCCACGGAGTTGGCGTTCTTGGTGACCCAAGGCCCGGCGACCCGTAGGAAGAAGTGGATGTCGAGTACCAGCTGTTGGACCCCGCGGGCACCGAAGGATCGGCGGCCCCCGGCGGTGTCCCAGCCGGCTGGGTCGGTCAGGTTATAAAAGAAACGCTCAATCACGGCGCCCAGCATAGCCTTCTTGTCAAGTGGGGCCCAGGCGTCCAGAGCCCGGCCGAGTTCGGTGAGCTCGCGCACTACTTCACGCATAGGGGTCGTGGGACCGGCCGTGTCGGGGATGGCATCTGGGGCCGAGAAGTCCATGGTGGCGAACGAGTAGAGGACGGAGCTGGCGTATTGGCTCTTGCGGTGGCAAAATACCTCTTGGATAGTGCGTGGAAATGTATCGAGGCGGACTCGCAGGTTGTCAAAGTCCACAGCTGGTCGGTGGTAGAGCTGGCCGAATTCGTGGGCCAGGCGCGGGATCACCGTCTGAACTAGGAGCCGGCCGTTAATGATGACGGCAAAGCACTTGGTGTCACTGGCCTCCGGGTCCCGACATAGCGTGAGCAGCTGTTTTAACGTGCTCTCCACCAGGCCCGAGGTGGAGGCGATAATTTGACCGTAGAGGGTCTCGCGCGCGATGCACCGCACCTCGCGTAGAAACTCACAGACGGCCGACTCGAACGCGTAGAGGCTGCTGGCGAGCCACCGCTCAGGCTCAGCGTTGGGATCGGCCTCCCGGCCCCCGCCCAGTACGAGAAAGTCGTCGTGGCGGACCGCCTTGGCTACCTGGGTGGCGCACTGGCTCTCACATCGGGCCACCACCTCGGCCAGATCCCGCGCAAACTCCTGCTCCAGCATAAAGTTGAGGTCAAGCCCCGAGTACATGAGCACGCTCATCTCGCGCTCAGTACTATCAAGACAACTGGCGATGACCGGCAGGCGCTGCAGACTGTGAAAGACCTGGCGGCGGAAGATGTCGGCATAGACGGCCAGTTCCTCACGGACCCAACGGATCAGGCCCGACGTCATGGTCGGTTCGGCAAAGCACTCGGCGTACCAACTGCAAGTGTTGCGGATGAGGTTGAAGAAGATGATGGCCAGTTCGCGGATGTGAAGTTCCGTACTGCCCTCAAGTTTGAGCTGGCGGGCGCGGTGGCGGATGGTGGCACTCCGGGCCGCCAGGAACACGTTCTTGGCCTCTACGGCCTGATCGAGGCGGACCAGCCACCGTACGCCCTGGACCACCCGGGCTTTAGGGACATTCGGGAGGGACAGGTCACTGATGATCCAGGTGGCCAGGTCAGCTTGGCGCTGACGGATGATCCCGGTAAGTCGCTGCACGGTATGTGACTGGTCGGCGGCAGGCGGGGAGAGCCGACGGGCCCGCTCGACGAGCTTGACCGCCGCGTCAAAGTCGCGGTGGGCGATACGTACGTCCAGCTCATCGCCTAGGCGCTCCAGTTGAGCGGTCAGGTCTTCGTTGTCCTCCTTGACAAATACAGCACGGCCGCCTAGAGTGGCCGCCGTGACCTTGCGGTCACCAGGGGCGCCACCCGTATCAACGAAGGCACCTGCTGCCTGCTTACCCATGGTGACCAGATCGCGCTTAGCCTCGGCCGATCCACAGTAGAAGAGAAACACTTCGGCCTGGCGTACAATCTTGACGGCGTGGGTGAGGTCGCGGGTATCCTGGAGGTCCACCAGGGTAATGTCGGCTAAGGCCCAACACTTGTCAGCCACCAACACTGGCTTAGATCCCTTGGTGCGCTTGCGGCGGGCGGCCACGAGTAGACTGTCGTTGAGTAAAATGAGGCTAACGCTCTGTTTGAATTGGTAGGTGGTGGGGTTAAGCTCGCGTAGGCCGTGATACTCAGTCACGACGTGACGGTGCGGGTGGAAGGGCAGGAACCGCTGAGAGTCCTCGACCGTATTGTACAAGCTGGTCATCTGGGCCTGGAATAGGGCCTGTTGGTCAGCCACCGAGTTGCGGAGGGTACGCCGCCTTTGCAGCTTGGCTGTCGCCGCCGATGACGAAAGGGTGGGATCACCTGACGGGGTCGCCGTCGAGGTAGCGGTCGTGGACAGCGTACCCTTGCCCACGTCACTGGTTAGGTCCTCCCCTATGACCTTCATTTCGGAAAGCAGGTCCTTGAGCAAGAACATGTCCGTCTCGAGCTTCATCATCTCCTTGGCTATCTCAATGAACTCCGGGTAGGTCCTGTACACATTGCGACGCAGGGCGGCGTCGGCGGCCTGCTTGGCCTTGTCCAGATGCGCTAGCAGGGTGCGAATGTCCTTCTCATTGGTCGACTTGAGGTTGCGGGCCAGGTAGGCCTTGGGGTCGAACCCAGCCTCGGCAAACTCGTGGAGGAAGCGGTGGTTCCACGTCACCCCCGCGTCGACCAAGGCATTAGGTAGCGGGGAGCCGTTTGCAGGGGGGCCACCCGCGCCGCTCAGGGTGGTGTAGCCGCCGAGGCTGCCCTGGTGGCTGAGGGCCGGGGACTGCAGGTGACTTGTCTCCAGCCGCCGGATGATTTGCACGCTGCCGGCCTTGGAGATGGACTTGGGAACCGGGAAGGCCCGGCTGCCTTGCTTGCGTAGGCGCGACGCGCCCTTGGGCATCGGCGAACTGATGGTGTTTTTACGAATCATGGCCGTAACATGGATGCGTTGGGGAGGGTAGAAGAGAAGGAGGGTGGGGTCGGAATGTGGTCAGAGGCGGCGCGAATCAGATGCCGGTCGGTGTGCAGCGCTTGGTATGGGGAGGGGCAGTCAAGTGAAACCAGGGCGGCTGTCATAAGCGGAAGTGGCCCGTGGTAGTCACGCCAATGAGTCCCAGGGACCCAAAAAATGAGTGGGCTCTGATGCTTCCCGCTAGTTTAATCGCCCTCCTATGGTGGGCGGACATTTAATATCAATTCGACTCTGTGGGGCGAGGTAACTCCAACTAACAATGGCAGCGGCGCTACCTGGGACTATTGAGGTCGATTTGACAGTTGTACTGCAGACTGCTTTCAGTTTAGCTCCATCCCCCCTTCTATGACCAGAGGATGTATGACACGCAGTTTCACCAGCTAGCCGGGATCCGCTCGTGAGAGCCGCCGTCTCAAGGGAGATGCTTTACTGAAGGAAAAACAAAAAAAACCATTCTTCGAAGCCTAGGAATACACAAATTACGCGGCCGGCTTCTACCGGCCCTCGTACCTAACCGTCGATGTGTTGGAGCAGTCCCCGACTGACGAGGTGATCCACATCGGTGCGTTTAACGTGGTGTTGACTGTTTTTAGACAACAATAAAGATCCGTTTTCCAATTGCACCTCCCCGCAGTCCTGGAGCACCCGGACCTCGATGTACAGATCCTTAGGCGGAAGATCTGATACGGTCAGGTCCAGGTCGATGAACGGCGCCTTGTACGTGTTTACAGCCAGGGCATACCCGCTGAAGAAGTCGAGTTCGGCAGGGGAGAGCTGCGGCTTGATCTCCTCAGGCACCCCGCCGACCTGCCAAAAGACGTTCTGGAGGAACCGGAGGCGCTGGGCCTGGTAGGCCAGGAGGCAGCGCTTGTTGCGCTTGACGGTGGCGTGCTTAACCGCCAGTTGGGCGGCGACTGACCGGGTGTCGGCGTCGGGCTCGTCGCGGATGGTCTCGAGGGACTGTAGCAGGGTCTCCAGTTCGCCCATGATGTGTCGGGTTTCGCGGCAGAGGTGATGCACCAGGGCTTCGTTGTACATGGGCAGGTGCGCCTGCGTGCGCTTCGTCTCCAGCGCGAGTTTGTAGGCGGAATCCCCCAACATGGTGTGAATGCGAGGGCGAAGGTGCCTAGAAAAAAAAGCGACGCAAGGTGGGGGCAGAGGGCGGGGTCGTGTTTTACGATGGTGGAAGGAATGTAAACAACGTTGTAGGGAATGGGCGGGATACCTTAGCCGGTGACCGAACGGGAAGCCGTTGCCAATGGTATCACCCGGAGTTGTTTTAGCCTGGGCGCTAGGACATCAAGGCCATGGGCTCGATGGTAGTATCACTTCCGGTCTGCTCCGCTTTCTCCCCGCCGTCCTCTACCTGCTCCATGCTCTCATAACTTCGCCTCCCAGTGGAGGCCCTGTAACCGTACTCGACATTTCCAGTACCAATCGACTGAAGGCCTTTGTGTATTGATTTCTTTACTGTCAATTTGATGAGACTAACTAATAATCTATCGCCCTGAGGTTCATCGATTACAGCCGCAAGCTCTTGACCCGGACGGCGTCCAAGTCCAACCGGTTAAGTAGCAGCCCGCGGAACTCGTCGGCCGACAGATACATGGCCTGCGCCAGATGGTTGGCCTGCCACAGTTCCTCGGCGTCTTCTACCTGTTCCAGGGTGAGCACGTCGGCCATCTGGCCCAATTTAGCAAATTTATCGCGTAAGGGGGTCTCGCTATACAACGCAAAGTGCTGCTGGAGTACGCGCAGGTCACTGTCGAAGCAGAACGCACCCAGTAAGTTGAATTTGGACAGCCCCACCGCCTTCTCCCAGTCAGCCACGAGGTAGTCCAGGGCCGTGGCGAGGTAAAGGTCGAGGTTGGCTGGGGTGAGGCGGGCCTGGAGAGCCACCGCAACGGCGTTGAATTTCATCACGAAGCGTTGGACGAAGAGGTTATCATTCTTGACGTCCATGTACTCTTCGTCGCTCAGGACGTACTTAATGTCGCGGTAGGACTCCTGCAAGATGGTCCGCATGACCGGCCGCGCCGTGATTAAGGCAAACTGCTCCAATAGGCTGCGACTCAGTTGGCCCAAGCGCATCTCCACCGCCGCCAGCTCCCCCAGGGCGTCCTGAACCCCGCGTATTGCCGCGGCTGGGTGCGGGGCCCAGATCGGGTTGACCTCCGGGTCGATTCCCCGGCGGAGCTCGGCCACAAGCTTGCCCATGTACCGCGCCGCGGTCTCGAAGTTGTTGAGCGCCACCGCGACCCGCTGGTTGCGCACACCCACGTCAGCAAAAGCAGGCAGAGGGGTGCCATCTGGGTGCGCTGGAAGGGTGTGCACGTTATGTTTGGTAAGGGTGAGGTTACCGTGCGAGGCCGCAGGGGTAGTATTGGCCGGGGATGTCGGGAGCAGACGCTGCAGGTACGGCACAAATCGGTGGGTCGAGAGAGTCTGGGCGGTGTATATGACGTTCTTGAAAGCCGTCGGTTGCGCAGTCGCCAATGCGCGCTGCAAGGACCGTTTAGCCACGAAGAAGTAGTCGTCCACGCCAGCGCTTACCAGAGCATCCGGTTCAGTCTCCTCCAGGGCCAATGCCAGGCGGGCGGTGTAACGCAATATGAAGTTCTCCAGGGCGATATAGGCGGCCGAGAGGTGCTCGACCGCGGAGGGCAACGGACTGGTACGAATGAGACCGGCCTCGTTGAATAGCAGGGTTGGGTCGTCATTAAGGTAAACCGTGTGCACACTGGCCCCTGCCGACACGATAATTTCCACTTCGGGGGCAGCCCTTGACTCGAGGAACCGCATGTACAAGGTAATACGCTGCACGATCAACGAGAGTTCCGTCAGCAAAGGATGCAAAGGCTTGATGTCCACGGCGGGTTCTTCGCGGTGGGCACCGGTCCCCGGCCCTGTGGTAGAGGCCGTGGGGGCCAAGCCGTCTACGAGACTCCGTGTCAGAGACGCAGGTAGGCCGTCATCACGGCGTGCAGGATGGCCTCGCTTCCCAGGGATCGGTGAACCGAGTTTGCCATTACGGTTCGAGCGGTCCTCGTAGTCGCGGATGTCGGCGAGCTAAGTGGATGAGGCGAACCGGGAGAGGGTGAGGGGAAATGGGTAAGTAGGGCTTTTTATATGGTCTAGAAACGGATTGAATTGGCAAGGTTGTCAAGCCCATTGTCTGTCAGGACGCTGCCAGACCTAGCCTGGCTCAGTTTACCACTCGCCGGATGCCATCGGACGGGCATTGTGCTCTTACCTGTCGGTCCAGGGAAATATCCTCCTTGAAGTTCTCGAGCAGTCGGCACACGCGGCTGTCGATATCACGTTGGAGATACTGGATAACACGAACCATTTTACCGGGTCCGTAATGGGTCTCCACGACAGGAAAGTGATTATCGACAATACGCGCCACGGACTCGAAGAGTTGGGTGAGACGGGCAACTGTACGTCCACGTTCTGAAGGGGCGCCCCCCGCTTGGGGCGCGCTTCGAGCCGTGAGCTGCTGGGCTAGCGTGGCGCACAGGAACGCCGAGTACCGGTCTAGGCCGGCGTTCTCCTGTTTGAGTAGTGGGAACAGTTTGAAACACTGGCTAATGGTGCGAGTGTCGTGGTCGGCCACCGCCTGGTCGAACTGGTCGGTCACCAGCCGGACGAGCTGTGCGCGGACGCGTTCGAAAAGCTCCCGTACGAGTACAGGTCGTGTCGTTACCGAGTCGCCATCTCGGGGTTGTCCGTCGACGCCGTCAGCCCGGTCCCACCATCCGCTGCCTTCGTCCTCCTCACCGTTACCAGTGGGCGGCCACACGAGCGTGGTGAGTTCTGAATCGAGCAGCTCGGGAGTTACATCGAGATACCGATGGACCAGGGCCGAGGCCTGGTCGAGGGCCGACCGTTCTAGTGCGGTGCGGAGGTCGCCAATGGCCTGGCCCAGGGCAATGGTCTGTTCGACCTTGGCACGTGCCCCGGCCACCACCACCTTTTCCTGATCTAGCTGTTCCACACGGCCTTGGATGGCAGCGGCGAGTCGGGCTGAATTTTCGAGTTCCGGCCGGACGGGCGTGAGGTGGGCCACCTCCAGCTGCGTGGTTCGGTCGGCTACAGCGGCCATACGGTCTGCCCAGGTCGGCTGCAGCTCGCGGACCTGGTTGAGGAGGTCGTCCAGCTCATCTAGGACCTGTGCCTCCTCAAAATCTAACTCTTGGAGGGCGGCGTACACCTCCTCGACGGAAGCTATCGCCTCCACATCGGGCATGTCCGAGTGCTTGTCTGATGGCGTTGGGAAGATGGTGTTGGTCGGTCGGTCGCGTTGCACCGAAGGCGTAGGAGTGGCCAACGAGCTGGGCAGGCAAGACAAGAGAGCAGTGTGGAGCGATGGGCAATGCAGAAAGGTTCGGAGCGCACAGGTGGATGCGCAGGCCTAGGCCAGCACTTTGCTGCACCGCGCCTGACGATCGGGCGCACGCCTGAGCCCTGGCGTGGAAGCCCTGCCTGGACGGGTTTGGTCTTACTAATCCTCTGGCATCCCACCTCCTGCCGCAGTAGCGGACCTAGACTAGCAGAGCCTTGGACTCCAATGTGATGCTCCCAACCACCAACCCCACCTTGTAGCAGCGACGTGGATAGTGGTTTATATGACATTGAGACGCTAGCCTATAGATAAGTCGTATGCTCTGAGTACCGTCGGGAGGATTGGGTCCAGCCACGCCTGCGCTCGGACTCCCGAGCCTAGCCCTCAGGGTCAGGTGCTGCGTGGTGGTTTTCACCAGTTTTGCGGTACAAAGCTGCGACCAGAGAGCCGGTGTTAATCGGCGAGGTTAGCCACCACCGTGGGCGACGGCTGCGGCCTGTTTAGCATCCGAAGAAGTTGCGGCATGGGTTACTCTGCATTATCCACACGGGCCCCAATGATCACGACGGTTTGGCAGCGGCGCACGCCGGTTCGTCGCTCTACTACGCCCGTCAATGTCGTCACTGGCCTTTTTTTTTTGAAGCCAGCATGGACCCTAGGCCCACCTTCCCCACACCCCCATGGCCCGAGAGTGACCGGCTGTTCGCATCTGCTATAATCAGCTCCGGCCCGGAGAATCCTCTGAACTGATCCGCGGTACCTCCCCCCCCCACTCTGACCCATCTCATCCCGTGCGATCTTCAATTGGTTCATAACTCGGCATTATTTTATTTTACTAACCGTGCTTCCCTGTCTGCCTCACGATCCGTGCTCACTTTGCATTCATCCCGGATCGCAACGCTATTGTCTCATACCCACTTCCCTCGCCAATCCACCGGGGGTTATTTTTTTTTCATCTCGCATAACCCGCTACTTCACCATCATGAGCGGAGAAGCCCCGCAACAGCAGCCCCCCGTGGTCGACAAGGCCCAGGCCCAGGTCGATTTGACGGCCAAACTGAGCGCCATGGGAATGAACGCCAGTGCCCATGACTTCAAGCCTAGCGTCAAAGCTCCGACCTTCGTGCCCCGGTTCAAGCGGGCCGATCCCGCCCCGGCTAACCCACCAGCGCCGGCCGCTGCTGCTCCCCAGCAGCCTGCCCCCACTCCCGTTCAGCCCACTCCCGCCCCAGTTCAGCCTTCAGAACCAGCCCCACCCACGCCCGAGAAGCCCGCGACGAATAAGGCTGCCGAGGAACCAGCAAAGGCCCCGGAGCCCGAGAAGGTTGAGGAGGCTATCTCAGATGAAGAGTTTGACGAGAAGCTCCTTGACGAGAACTTCAAGGAGCATTTCAATGTCGTCTTTATCGGCCACGTCGACGCCGGTAAGTCGACGATGGGCGGCAACCTGCTGTTTTTGACGGGCATGGTCGACAAGCGTACCATGGAAAAATACGAGCGCGAGGCCCGCGAAGCCAACCGCGAGTCGTGGTATCTGTCGTGGGCCCTGGACACCAATGCCGAGGAGCGGGCCAAGGGCAAGACGGTTGAGTGCGGCCGCGCCTACTTCGAGACCGACAAGCGCCGATACACTATCCTGGACGCCCCTGGCCACAAGAACTTCGTTCCCAGCATGATTGGCGGTGCCGCCCAGGCCGATATTGGCGTGCTGGTTATCTCGGCACGCAAGGGCGAGTTCGAGACTGGGTTTGAGCGCGGTGGCCAAACCCGCGAGCACGCCGTGCTGGCCAAGACCTCTGGTGTCAAGAAGCTGATCGTGGTAATTAACAAGATGGACGATCCGACGGTGAACTGGTCCAAGGAGCGCTACGATGAGTGCATCTCCAAGCTCACGCCGTTCCTGAAGGGCGCGGGCTACAATCCCAAGACGGACCTGGACTTTCTGCCCGTTTCGGGCTACACTGGTGCTAACCTTAAGGACCCCGTCGGCCAAGACGTGTGTCCGTGGTTTAAGGGCGAGCCGCTGCTCACCCTCCTGGACAGCATGCAGGCTGTGGACCGCAAATTCAACGGGCCGCTGCGCCTACCCATCTCCGAGAAGTACAAGGACATGGGAACAGTCATCGTTGGTAAGCTCGAAACGGGCCACCTGGTCAAGGGTCAGAACGTAGTCATCATGCCCAACCGTAAGCCGTGCGAGGTCACCTCGATCCACAGCGAGGACAAGGAGCTCAACACAGCTGTGTCGGGTGACAACGTGCACATTCGCCTCCGTGGTATCGAAGAGGAGGAAATCTCCGTTGGCTACGTGTTGTGCGATACCCGGCACCCGGTCCACGCCGTCACGGCATTCGAAGCCCACCTGGTGATCCTGGAGTCCAGGAACATCATATGTGCGGGTTACAACGCCGTCCTGCACGTCCACACTGGCGTCGAGGAGGTCACCCTGGCCACACTGCTGCAGCTTGTGGATAAGAAGACCGGCCGCAAGTCCAAGCGCCCCCCGCCGTACCTCAAGAAGAACCAGCACGCCATCGTCCGACTCGAGTGCGAGCAGCCCATCGTCATTGAAACTTTTGAAACTGCCCCCCAGCTCGGCCGCTTCACCCTGCGTGACGAGGGTAAGACGATCGCCATTGGCAAGGTGACCAAGCTCATCACCTCCTAAGGCGTTGAAGTGGAAATCGGCCGTCCAAGCCATTAGAGGAGGGGGAGGGGAGCCTGTGGAACGGACGGTCTAGGCTGCACTCTTCCACCCCCCCAAACTTCTTGTCTTGGTGGAAGGCTATTTTCCCGGCCGGTTAAGTCCAATAGTTTACATATTTCATTATTTTCTTTGCAACCATATTTTTTATGCAATAAATGCCAGTCGGCTAACCCGGGGCACTGTTTGAGACTTCTATTGTGAGGCCCTCTTCTCAATGTTATCGGTCGTGATCAAAGCACATGGCCTGGTCGGGACTCAGATATATCCCTAAGTACTCCAAACATCACGACCCAGCCTCCCTATACTCCACCACCCCATTCTAGAGAGGTATGGGCCAACGCTAGTCCTTTCCAAAGAAGCATCACCATCATCGACATGCTTTCATGGTATGCGACAAGCTGCGGCAGACCACTCAGCAGGTGCGTTCTCCATGGCAACATCAGTCACAGGGATAGATTGCACAGTCGGGTGAGACGGGGGGCGCCGCACCAATGTGATCTTATCGGCCCCCACTTCCAATGCACTACTTAATATAATACCAATCCCTGCCCAATCCCTTCCGGGGCTGTCGAGATATTTGATCACCAGTGGTGGGGCACAGCATGTAGCCGTGGGTTCGTACGTCATGGCCGCCACTTTAGCGTTCCCATGATAACAGCTAGTTTAGCGGTTATCACAGTCCCCACATACTTCACATTGGGGTCACTTTAGATGCTGTTAATTACTCCTACCGAGGACCTCCTGGCTTGCTTCCCCGTTCCCCTCCCGCACTGTTTAATCCGTACGCGCCCATCGGGTTCTGCCCCTTGTCTCTAGCCTTCCCGCCTAATCAGGAACTAATTGAGCCTGGATGTTGTTGTCGCCCACAGTGGGCAAGTTAACGCTCTCATTAACTGACTGAGGGGACCAGTGCCTTTTAGGCGCCCTTTACAGTGGGAAGCAAGGGGATTGGCGGTTAGAAAGTCGTCCGAATGTAGTGCTCAAGGCCACCTCTGGGTAGGCCGGCTGGATAAATTAGGAGATAAGGTTTGCGGTAGGGGTGGTGGCTGCGAGGGGCAGGGGAATTGCGGGATTTCAGGATGGGCGAAAAGCGAGGGGCAGGTATCAGATTCCACACGAATGATTGGATGGACCGTGTCGGTTCCGTCATTTGCGGAGCTGGCAGCCATCAGACCCTCTTGTGCAAGCCGACCAACTTGCTCGGAAAATACATGCCCTCGGCTCACAGCCAAAGGGATCTTTTAGGGCAGTAGGGACTACAGATAAGCCTTTATGCGGACATCTTGAGGCCGACTACCCTAGAAACAAACGCTTTCCTCCGCCCGGCGTCTCATTAGCTCACTTACCTTTTTTTTATCGGCCGTGTATCTGCCGCTCGTCCAGATACCCTGGGTAATACAGTTGTGCCACTCTATCCCTTCGCCGCAATACAGCTTTCTGGCACAACCGTTTCGACGTTCCCCCTCCCACTGCGACCTTGGCTTTGCACATTCACCGCTGTACCGATAGTCTCTCCTACCCTTGTGTCGGCTACCAAAGTCCAGGCCAGTTTCGCCCAGCACCACCTCCCGATACCACTATGCTTCGACCCCCTTCGCCAGGTCCTGACCATGCTAACTCGCCGCCATTCGACCACACCCCTACTCGGGTCCTATCCCGTAGCAGCACTGCCCCGTCAGCCCGGGTTTCATGGGCTGGTCCCGCTCTCGGCACTGGCCACCGTTCCCGATCGATCCACGCCACTGACGAGCCGGGCGCTACCCGACCCAAGCTAGACCGACCGGCTTCCTACATGGGCGCTCCCGCTGCTGCCCTTCCGCCGCCCGCCCCATCTGCGCCCATTCCTGCCGCGGCCACCCCGACTCCGGGCCCGGGTCCGGCCCAGACGCCGTTTCTAACACTGCCCCGCCGCCACGTACTCAAGGCCGCCCTCGCCTTTATCGTTGCGTCGCTCTTCTCGTTCCACCCAGCCCTGCAGGCCATTGTCGGCAACTCGCCGCACCTGGTGGCCAATGCGGTTCTGTTTTTCAATCCGGTGCGTTCTCGGGGCGCCTTTATCGAGTCGGGCGCCATGGGAGTGCTGGGCTTAATCTACTCGGCTGTCCTG
The DNA here is from genome assembly GCA_027575765.1 of Tieghemiomyces parasiticus. Classification (NCBI taxonomy): domain Eukaryota; kingdom Fungi; phylum Kickxellomycota; class Dimargaritomycetes; order Dimargaritales; family Dimargaritaceae; genus Tieghemiomyces; species Tieghemiomyces parasiticus. Next base: position 44,827 of record JANBPT010000097.1, read on the forward strand.
GGCTATCTGAGTCTCTGCGTGGCGACGGCCTTGGTGTCCTACGAGGGGCTTGTCATCACCAGTAAGGTCATCAGCCTGGTCGTGTTCATTTTCATCCCCATCTTTGTCCTAGCCTACGTCAAGGCCAACCTCGGCCGCCCGGCCATATACACGGGTAACTCGATTGCCCATATCATGCTGCTCATTGTGCTCACCCAGGAGACGCCCATTGTCCACTTTGATGGTGTCGTGGACCCAAAGCGAGCCGAGGATAACGCAGCGGCCTTGCTCATGGGCCTGGTCATTTCATTCCTCATTGGCTGGTTCCTCTGGCCGCAGCGCGCCCACACCCGCCTCCAGCGCAGTATCCATGGCACCATAGACTCTTGCCAGCACCTGCTCCATGAGATTGTGGACGTGTTTATTCTGGACGGCTGGTCGATCGGAACGTTGCCGAATGGCGCAGACGGTCTTTCCGAGGACAGCGTCCATCTAGCCCTGCTCTCGCCAACTCCCGAGGCCCGCACACGGTCCACGGCCCTGGCCGGTCTGCTGCAGAAGCACCGGCAGAGCTTCACCACCTTGGAGAAGGCTCTTGACGAAGCCCGTCCAGAGGTATCCGAGTACCACGCCTGGCGCATGCGATCACTGTACGCCAGCGCCGTACGGAGCCTCAATCAGCTCTCCCAGCACCTGGGCGGGATCTACAGCGGCGTCGACACCCAGATCCGCTGGATGCGGCGCGACCTAACCACTGCCGACACCCCACCGCCCACCCCGACCGGCGTGACGCCTTCCTCCGCGTCCACGGGTGCCATTCTTACCACCCGGCAGAAGAATGAGCTGGTATCGCTCATCGAATTCATCGCCCACGTCCAGCCGACCCTGGTGGCCCTCACCAACGGCTGCCAAATGACGTTTTCCAGCATCCGGACCATTCTGGACGCCTCGTTCCAGGCCCGCCCGGACGACACCGCCGTGTGGGCAGAGGTGCGCCAGCAGTTGACCGACCGACCGTCGTCCCCACAACCGGCCAGTCTACCCCCTGAGCGGGTACGCCTACCTTCCCAGCTCTGGCGTCAGCTCCGACAGATTACCTCCCAGGCTGTCCGCGACGCTGGGCAGCTTGGGGAGCCCCTATTTCGGCCTTTAGCCCGCGGTACCACGTACGGCACCCTGCCTACGGCTACCCGTGACGCAGGTGGATGCCCAGCCTGCTTCGTCTGCCGCCAGTGCGGCGGCCGGGCAGTCCGGCCCGGTACGGTCGCCGAAGACATCCACCGCAGCCGTCCCTGTACGTACGCCCTCCTCCGCCGGCTGCGAGTGCACCTTATCGCCAACCTCGAGTGCTTTAATGCCGCGTACACTCACGCTCTCTCCGAAATGTATCACCGGCGTCCGCTCTGGCGCCGCTGGCACGACGCGTACACCTCGCAGCCCGAGCCAATGGGGGTTCCCTCATCCAGCGCACCTGGTCCACCGGCTAGCAGCGCAGGAAACCTACCGACCCCAACGGGCCGGCCCCCGTCGAGCGCGTCCCTCACCTCCCTCTGGGTGGCCTTCGGCACCCCGCCGGCCGACCCTTCGCTCTTGTCATCGAGTACCGCCTCCCCGTCTCTCTCCCCGCGGCCCGGCGAGGGATTGCCCGAGGTGGGCCGCCGACCCAGCACGCACGTCGGAGTCCCATCTCCGCTACGCCACACCACGGAGGAGGGTCTTTCCCATAGTATGCATGGCTCCGAAGGCTCGTCCCTGTCTCGAGAGTCCTCCACCCACGCCGCTCTGGGCTCCCACCCTTACGAACACCTCTTCACCGTCTACTTCTTCGTCTTCAGCATCCAGGAGTTCGCCGCCGAACTTCTCAGCCTACTACGCGTCACCGAAAATATCGTTGCCGCCCATCCGCGGTTGGGCCGTGCCGGTGGATGTGAACCCCTCGGGGCCACACCTGACCGTGGCCCAGCCGCTCCCTGCGAGTGTGATACGCCGGTGGATCCCCACCAGCCTGCGTCGCCCTGCTCACCGGCCTCGTTGATCGTCAAGCCCGGCGGCTCTCCCGGCATGCCAGGCGGCACTGAGATTGACGCGGCCCCGGTCTTTGTCCGCACCCCGACCCAGAGGTCTCTCGGCGCAAGCTTGCGACACGGACCTAGCCTCATGATATCTGCGGTTGGCAACTTCCTGAGCTGGCTCTTCCGCCCCCCATCGGAGCACCGTGAGTGGCACATCCCGGCCTCCGAACTGGACCCGCCGGGCCTGCACAACCCCGTCCCGGCCACACGGGACCAGGCCGTGCGCTACCGTCTGTGGCGCTTCTTTCTCTGGTTCCGCTGGTTCCAGACCAAGTACGCCATCAAGGCTGGCACCGTCGCCACCCTACTGGCCCTGCCGGCCTTCGTCGAGTCCTGGAACCCCACCTTCCGCGCATTCCGTGGGGAGTGGTCGGCCATCACGGCCCTCGTGGTAATGACACCCACCGTCGGCGGGTCCAATATCACCTCGGTGTATCGCGTCCTGGGCACCGTGGTCGGGGGCCTTGTGGCATACTTGGTGTTCTTACTCTGCGACGAGACCTACCTCCCCGTTCCGAGCTGGCTCGTCGGTTTGTACCATCTTTTACTCCCCTCCGCCGCCTGGCGCGCCACTCTGGCCCACCTTGCCGACACCCTGGTGCCATTCCCCATCCTATTCCCGGTCACCATCTTTCTGGTGACCCTCCCGGGCTTCCACCTGCTGCTCAATTCCAAATTTCCCAAGGTCGGTCAGTACTCGCTCATCACCTTCTCGGTGGTCCTCCACAACAAGGTCAAAGGCGGCGAGGATGCTGACGTGCCCATCGGATCCCTGGCTATGCATCGTACGACTGCAGTCTTGTTTGGCGTGGTTGTGGGTCTGCTGGCCACAATTTACATCTGGCCTTTTGAAGCCCGCGTGGAGGTACGCCGTGGCCTGTCCGACCTCTTTATCAACATGTCACTGCTCTACGATAAACTGGTGTCGACGTTCTCCTTGGGTGCCGACTTGGAACCTCTGCCGGCCTCCCACGGTGCGTCCCGTCCAGTAACCCTCCACCGGCCGCCCCCGCCACCTCGCCGACCGACTGCCGCCGGGTCTGATAGCAGCGATGACGACGACGCGCCCTGGCAGCATTCCAGTCTCACCGTATACGCCCAAGAACAGCAGTGGCTGGAGCCCCACCTACACGAGTTCATGGAGATGGAGCTATCCCTACAAAAGGCTTTACTCGGTCTCCAAATCCTGCTCAACGACACCGCCCACGAGCCGCGCCTCAAGGGCCCTTACCCGAGTCACGTCTACCAGCGCATGTTCCGCAGCTGCCAGGTCATCCTGGACAAGTTTGTAGCCGTGCGTGGGGCTGTGACCAAGCAAATGTGGCAGCTGCGTCGCCTCCACCACGTCCACCAGACCAGTACACCGCCCAGCGGCCTCTCGCGTACGGGCGGCGGTGCGGACCCTGGGCGGGTGCCCGATTCGGCCGGTGAGACTCTCGGCCGCCGGGACCGCGGCCCGTTCCTCTCGCCCATGGAAGCGTTCGCCATTAACTTCATGCACCCGTGCCGCCGGGAACGTGTCAACATGGTCGGCTGTAGTCTCCTTTATTTTTACATCCTGGCCTCGGCCTGTTTACTCAAGACGCCCCTTCCGCCGTTCCTGCCCCCACTGACCCAGGCCCACCGTAAACTGGTCGAGAAGATGCGACAGCTCGACCAGCAGCACCGGTTACGATACCAGCGTCGGTTTCTCAATGCCGAACAGCTGCCGACCACCACCGGTCCCACGGCAACTAATGGCGGGCCGGGTGGCGCTCGTCACGCCGAGGATGAGGCATACGAGGTCCACCACTTGTTCTACTACGCCCAAGCCGTCCTCTTTGGTGACATTGTGCGCGAGCTGGAGAGTCTGGGGGCTTGTATGGTTGAGCTGTTTGGGTGCTATGGCGGCAAGGAGTTGCGTCATTTACAGGCACACCGCACCGTGTAGCGTAGTACTTGTCGATTTCAAAGGTGGGTCTACGGTCAACATCAATCCCGGCCCAGCGGAGTGATTTCGCCCCTTTGTCTCCGTTTCTAATACCCTTTTCAAACCCCCTCCCCCGTATCTCCACTTTTAGCTGCCGAATTAACCGGCAGATCCATTGTAAGACAAGCAAAAATTTAAGATTATCGTATGTCGAGGATTGCCCGTTAATAATCTATTATATGTGACCCTCCCCTCTTAGTATTTCAGCTACACCTTGCTTCGCACCCCAAGTTTGATAGACTCCACCCAAATGAAATTTGGACCGACTGCGGCGTGGCTTCAACAGTCAGACCCTCGGGTCCACAGGGGCTTGAATAAATATTTTTTTCTCCAGCATGGCGCTCATGTGGGCTGCATTTACCCATTTGCATTTTTTTCCAGTAGCCTCCCTTGCTACATGTCCATTGCCAAACGACATTCCCACCGCTTGCCCTGTACTGCCTCATTTTTATAGGTCTACCTCTTTCTCTACCCCTATTTCTAGTCTCAGGTACCTCGGCCCAACCCGTTGACAATTCTGGAGACCCGCGGCCTATCATTCGCCTTCGCCCACCATGGACCGCGACCTCTACGTCGCCGAAGTGCGTAAGCGCGTCCACATGAATGCCGAGGAACGTGCGGAGATCCTGTACCTCTCGGAAGGAGGTGCCACCATTGGCGAAATCGCCCTTCAGGTCAACCGACCCTACAAGACCGTTCAGAAGTGTTTACTCTACCTGAAAAAACATGGTTCTATTGACCCTTTGAACCAGGGGCCCGTCTTGCGGCCCGAGGCCATCACCTTCATCAAAGAACTGTTCAGGAAACGGCCCGGGTACACGATCGACCAACACTACACCCAGTTCATTCGACGGGTGCGTTACATCTGCTTCAGGACGTTCGAGAGAAAGGTTATGGAACTGGGACTGTGGTCGCTGCCCGCCCCAGGTACCGCCGACCCGCCGCCGCCCGACCAGGTATCCAGTCCCTCATCCATTTTCGATGCCAAGGCTGAGGCCTTCATCCGCAACGACCTTGAACTTAGCCCGGACATGCCGGTCTGTAACCTCCACGCGCGGTTCACTAAAGCCGTGGGTCCCGTCGACTACCAGGTGTTTAGGGCAAAGGCCAAGGAACTAGGCTATAAAGTGCCCAGAGTTGACAACAACGAATCCATCGCCTTCATTCGGGCGAGTTTCGCGGAACACCCCGAATATACCATGGGTCAGCAGCACATGCGCTTCGTCAAGGAAATGCGGGTGATAGGGTTTTCTCTGTTCAGACTAAATGTGCACAAGCTAGGGCTCCAAGCCGCCGGGGACCATGAGGACCCGCAGCCCCTTACCGAGCCCGAGGCCACCACCTTCATCCAGAATAACCTCCAGCGCTACCCAGACTACCCCTCAACCTGGCACTTTGCCCAATTCATCCGCGAGGTGCGCGAAGTGACTTATCAGCGTTTCGTCCTGACCGCCCGCCGATTGGGCCAATTTAGACGGTTCGTTCAGCAGGACCTCAGCACCGATTCCCAGGCCGTTTCTTTCCTTCGGGCAAGCTTCGCAGAGCACCCCGAGTACACCCTAGATCAGCAACACGCGCACTTCGTCAAAAGGTTAAGGGAGGTCGGCTTCCGTCGCTTTGAACAAGCCGTCAGAACACTCGGACTTCGGGCCACCGCATGCGACGAGGATGCACCGCCCCTCACCGATTCCGAGGCCATCGCATTCATCAGGGCTAGTTATCGTAATTGTCCCACCGAGCCTCTATCCTACCATCACCTCAGGTTCATCCAGACAATCCGCACGGTTTCGTACCGTCAGTTTCGGATCACTGTTATCCATTTGGACGTTGGCAAGCTATGCAGGCAGCGACTTGCCGAGAATAACGAAGCCGCTGCCTTTATCCGGACCAGTTTTGAGGAGCACCCGGATTATACCCTGGCCCGGCAGCACCTACACTTCGTCAAGACTCTGAAGGAGGTTCGATTCCGCCAGTTCGAGCGAGCTGTCAGGGAACTCGGTCTCCGAGCCGCCACCGACCGCCAGCTCCCAGCTCCTCTGACCGAACCCGAGGCCGTTACTCTCGTTCAGGCGAGCTTCAGTCAACACCCGCGACGCCCACTTGCGTGGCACCACCTCAACTTCGTGCGCACGGGGCGCGATGTCACCTATTGGAGTTTCCGGGCCACCGCTATGCAACTGGGCCTATTCACCCCGCCCACTATGCGCAGCCTCCCGAATCAGCTTAGTGCTGAGTATGTAGACACATCGGACGACGAGGCTGGCGCCGAACTTGAAGAGGAGGACGCTGACGACCTTACTGACGACGAGGATCTTGGCGAAGCTACTAATGACGCCGATATTATCGAAATGGAAGAGGAGGAGCTTGGAATGTGGACTGACCCGCCCGAGGCGGCGACCGAACCGGACACGGCATCCAGCGACAGCAATGACGAAGACTCGGACGAGTCGGATACACTGCAGCAAACCAGACGGCCGGCGATGCAACACGCATCTGCAACGGCTGAGCGTGGCACGCTGGCCAGACGGTCAGCCTCAAGCGCAAACATGACACCCGAGGCCATGGTCCAGCGTCGCTCGCCGGGCAAGGCCACTGCGAGCCGCGCTTCGCTACTACAGGCTCTGACAGCCCCGTCTGCCAAGGGCGGCGGTTCGGCGTCCGCCATGACCCCTACACCGGCGAAGGTGGGTAGCATCCTATCCGAGGCCGCCTCCCAATTCGTCCAACCACGACGCGACCTGGGCATAACGTCACCCTCGAGTAACGGCCCACAAGGGCGGGGAAGTGCGGCGGCCCGCAACGGCCCAGGGCCGAGTTGTACAACTTCAACCCCGCGTCAGCACCCTGGGGCCAGCAGACAGCCCACCCGCCCCAACCGAGAGCAAGGCCCGGCACATAACGTGACAGTCAGTAGTACCGGATCCAAGGCAATTCTGTCGATACCGCCACTTGGACCTACTCCAGCCGTCCAGCTTACCTCGCAGTCGGGTAGGAAGCGCAGGCGAAAGGCCCGCCCCAATGCAAGTGGAATAGTGAAGCCCGCCACCACAACCCAAGCAGATACTCAAATTGCGCCAGCCTCGAAACCGATCCAGGCTAAGCCCCCTGTCCAACAGCCGGGTAAGAAACGCAAACCAAATCCGCAACGCAGCGACAACGAGCCCGTGAAAGTTACTACCACTGCGCCGCCAAATATCCAGGCACCTACACCCCAGAATAACCCTCCTGCCCAGCAGTCGAGAAAGGAAAGCAAGCAGAATTTGCAGCCCAGCGGCGGTGGACCGGTGAAACCCATTCCTGCAGCGCACCAGGCTACTCCTGGTAAGCCAACCAACGAATCCCCCGCTCAGGTGTCTAACCCACAGAGTTCCGTGAAAGGAAACCTTGCCGCGCGCCCCTCAGGCGAGAAGGAAAGCGGCCGAAATCGCACTCGCCGACGGTAGAATGGCTAGGGTATTCACTTGGGTTGATATAATTTCAACATCTTCGACATATCACGACTGTGGCAACTCCATAAAGGTTAATGTATTTTTTCGTAAACCATAGGACTTGTGTGTGGTCGCTGCAACGAACATTTTGGGCCTAGAATGTAGGGTGTGTGTGTGCGTGTGTGAGGGGGGGGGTAGCCCAAGCTCGCGTAGTAAGAACCGACACTTAGGGGGCATATGATGGCTCACTACACGCAACCTTGTGTCCTCACTTTCCTAAATGGTCGGGACCTCGCGTCTCAGTAGCCCCTCTAAAAAAGCAGCAGCTAATGGCTCTGACAGCCCCTGGGTAATTGCACTCCCCATTTTACCTTAACTCAATTTCCCCACCTCCAATTCGTCCGCATTCAATCCTTCAAGCCATGCCGGTCGAATCCTCCGCGGGTCCGACGGAGTCTGCACCCCCCGCCGCTCTGGAACAGTGCCTTGCTCTCCTCGGCCCACGGCGGTCCGACGAGGAAAAGTTTGCCGGTTTGCTTCTGCTGACTAAGGTGGTCGAGCCGCAGGACGAGGCAGCACTGGAGCGGATTCTCGAAGCGATCGACCCCCGGTTCCTCGGTCGACTGGTCTCCGCCACAGGTAAGTTGGCTGTAATTGGCAACAATGTGAGGTGGTGTTGGGCTATTGATGCCATTTTTAATGGGTTGTTTCGAGGCCTGGCCGTGACCTAGCTCTGACGGCTGTATCTCCTAGCGACCCGAACTGATATGTTACCCACTCACCATCCGAAACCATTTGCCCACCGTTTCCTCTGATCTGAAGGTGAGGACGCCCGTGCGTATCAGGATCTGGCCGTGGCTATCGTGAGTAGCTTTGCCGCCCACCCGCGGCTCCTCGGTCACCCTAGCCTCACAACGGTAGTGCCAGGCCTGGCCCGCGTACTCACCACTGCCCTCGCGGCCCAGGACCACGCGCACATTCACGAGCTACTCCCACTCGTGGCGCAGTTTGCCAGTGTCCCGGCGGGACTTGCTTGCCTGGTCAAGCCAGGCGCCACGCTGGTCCCGCAACTGGCGGCGTTGTTGCTATCCGACGGCGAAACAGCGACCTTTGTCCAGTCGGTGATCCGCAGTATCCTGGTAGACCTCCCTGCCCTCGTCGCGGCCGATACGTCACCCAGGCCAGCTTCCCAACGACCAATGGTGCGGCCTAGGGATGCCACCTACCTGTGGGCGCTGACCTTCTTTAATGCTGCCCTGGCCGTCCACCAGAGTTCTGGCTCGCGCAAACTCGCCCTACTGGAGGCTTTCTGTGACACCCTAGGCGCGCAGGCCGATACGGATTCGGCGTTTCTGCTGACTCTTATGTACCCGACGGCTGGTGACGGCCCAACGTCATCCTCCGTCACTGCGATGCCGTTGGAACAAGCCCTCCTACTCCACGCGTTCTATTACATTAAAGTGGTCATCGCCGGGACTCAGCGACGTAATTCAGGTAAGCTCGAATGCGTAAACGCCTTACCATATTTTTATATATATTTTTTATACTCTACTTGAACAGTCTGACGTAGCTCTTGCTGCGATATCCTATGGACTAATCTGCTGGTATCTTTTTCAACTCTTTCACCATCACCCCCTCCCCATTATCTAATGTCACCAGGCTCGACGGAGGACAAAGACGTTAGTGTCCTGGTCATAGCCCACTTGCTCCGACTCTTCGGTGACTTGTTTTTGCTTCCGGTCGGTCCCTGCCACGATGATCCGCTATCCGCGAGTATTCTCGAGGCCGAGGCCCGTATTAACCGGCCGCTCAGTGCCCTGTTAGGGAATCGGTCCGGATCACCCGCCCTATCCCTCGACATCGGCGAACAGAATGCCGAAGAGGATGAGCCGAAGGAGGCGGCGGCCTCGGTAGTCAAGTTCACAGCCCTGGCCGTCCGACTCGCCAGCATCGAGCTGAGGATCACCCTGGACGAACGCATGATCTGTCCCCCTGGAAAAGTACTGGACGTAACCACCCGCCAGCGCCACGACGACCTGGTTCCAGCCTGCCTGGTAATCCTGGAGAAGGCAATCGACTGCCTACTTCTACTCGAAGACGATGACGAAGATGATCTCAATACCAAGGCCCAGACTGCGCCCCATCACACTGTTTCGTTTCCCCGGTCAATGGACGAGACCCGCCAGAGTCTCGCTGACGCCATGGCCTCTCAGTCCCACGAGGAGAACCTTACCTGGATGACCTCGCTGCGGGACTGCTTTGCAGCCGTGCTCGCATACCTCGAGGAGATGAAGGTAAGTTTACGTTGTGCACTGCTGTAACTGCCGGGCATGATTCGGGCAAAAGGGGGGGTGCATACCGTGCAGTGAGACCCAGATCTAACCAGCGCCCCATTTCAAACACGATACTGACCCCTTACGCCCGACAGGAACGGTTGGGACCGACGGCCATGGTCAAGGACCCCATCCTGGTGGCCGTGTTCCGTGGGCTCTGCTTCTGGCTTGCCCAGGACCTGTCCCTGCTCAAGGACCATCCGGCCATCGTCCAGGTCTTTAGCTTGATTATCGACGCCAGGTAAGTCCATTGTTGAATGGTCGGACGCACTGTCGTACACGCGTACCATTGCTTACGGTGCCCGCTGCAGACGGCGATAGATCATTAACCGCTGACCACTCAATGAACCCGCACACGGATTCGATATCCCCCATAACAGTACCCGTTCTGCTGACGAATACCAGACCGTTCTGCCGTTTATGGCGCCGCCCGTTAGACTTTGGGCTAGTATTGCTGACGAGGCGGGGCCTGCATGTCCGATCACCCCGGCCGACCGGGTCAAGGTCCTGGCGATGGCCCGGCAGCTTGAGTCGCTAGACTGGTAAAGGTGGTTACCATTAATACATTTTGGGACCGTCGCGGCATTAGAAAGACGCTCAATATATAAAAGCGCCTCGCCTATGATGCTTATTAATGTGTGGTGTACTTTTCACGGGCTACGGACAAACCGGTCCCATAAAATACAGAGGGACACGGGTTTGAAAGTCCTGGGAGACGGTCCCGTTTCTGAAGCTTATGAGCTCGACCTGAAACCCCAGGCCTGGATGCTGCGAATCACGTGATCGTGAATTGTAGATCGGAAAACAGGGCATTCCTGGCGGGCCGCCTTTTGACACCAGCGAGTGGTCCTTGCACCGCCTTTTTTTCCTAGAGAAGAGACCCGTTGATCACGCCGAGTCTGGCTGAATAGGCTTCTTACGGCCACCCCCCCTCCCCTCAGCCCGTTCGTCGGCACACTGGACAAGGCAGACGGGGACAGCCGCCCCGCTTATCGGACCTTCAACCCATGCCCATAGGCACCCTGTCATGTAGCTTCTGCGCCCTATTACTGTCACCTAGGCACGTTGTCTAGCCACCTCCCCTCCCGGCCTAGACACTAGGCTGTCTGCGCCTAAACTGGCCCACCCGTTGTGAGGATCCAGTACACTGCCCAAGGGTTTTTGCTGGTCTTTGAACCCACCGATCGCTCCACCTCTAGATCTGCTTTACTCCCGCCTAGTTGGTCACCCCGCCCTCCAATCTCCCTGGACATAATTTCCACCACTTGCATTTCGTGTGTTCGGAGAGTCTTTCCGTCTCGACGCTAGTCAGTCCTCGCCTCTACTCCCACCAGGTTCGCATCCCAGCTTTTTCCTCCATCCCCTCCCGGCTCGATCCCACAGGTCATCCCGGCATCCTCACTTCTCCATCTCCCTTCCCCGGCTGTCCTCTCCTCCCGGAACACTTTCCCGTGATTATCCCGCTGTTCAGATTCCCTCTTCCCCGACCCCGGTCATCATCCCCCTAGTTCCCGCCTTCATCGCGTCGTTGTGCCCGGTATCAGACCTCAAGTCACCATGGCGGACTACGATCTAACCCAAAAAATGATCCCCTTTTTGGATCGGCAGCTGGTGTTCCCGCTACTGCAGTTCCTGTCGGTCAAGGAGCTGTACGATGAGGGAGATCTATTGCAGTCCAAGTACGACCTGCTCTCCAAGACGAACATGGTCGACTTTACCAAGGAGCTGTACAAGCAGATCCACCGCATCGAGAACGACCCCGAAGGTGAGTCCTGCTCCCAGCAGTAGATCGAAACCCCGAGACGTTCCGCTTGTCCCCGGCCTCACCTCCTGTCCCTGCTATACCCAGCCTCGGACCCTGCCCACCCTCCCGCGCCACGGATTACTAACCACCTTTGTACCGTTTCCTTTCTTCTTGCTCTACCCGCTAACCCCAATCACTTGCACCGTTCCCCAGAGTTCCTCGAGCAACGCGAGAAGGTCCTGGCCACTCTGAATGACCTGCAGGACAACGCGGAGAAAGTCATGGAGGTCATTGAGAACCCCGACGTGATTGGCTCCCTGCGGCAGGACAAGTACCACAACATGCAGTTCCTCAAGGACAACTACAACTTCACCGACGAGATGATCGAGACCCTGTACCACTACGGCAAGTTCCAGTACGACTGCGGTCAGTACGGTATCTCGTCCGATATGCTGTACCATTTCCGGGTATTGTCTACCGACAACGAGCTCAACCTGTCGGCCTTGTGGGGAAAGCTGGCCTCGGAGATTTTGCAGGGTAACTGGGAGGCCGCCTACGAGGACATGCAGAAGCTACGCGAGAGCATCGACATGAAGGCCTTCACAGACCCCATCCAGCAACTCCAGCAGCGCACCTGGTTGATCCACTGGTCGCTGTTTGTCTTCTTCAACCACCCCAAGGGCCGTGACGGCATTGTCGATATGTTCTTCTTGCCGCAGTACCTCAACACCATCCAGACCAGCTGCCCGTGGATCCTGCGCTACCTGGCCGCCGCCGTCATCACCAACAAACGCCGCAAGAACCACCTGCGGGAGCTCGTCAAGGTGATTGAGCAGGAGACGTACACATACCGCGACCCCGTCACCGACTTCTTGCTGGCTATCTACGTGGACTTCGACTTTGAGCTCGCCCAGGCCAAACTCCGGGAGAGCGAGCGGGTGCTGGAGAACGACTTCTTTTTAGTCTCTACCCTTGAAGACTACTTAGAGAACGCCCGCGGTTTCGTGGCCGAGGCCTACTGCCGCATCCACCAGCGGGTGGACATTGCTGAGCTGTCGGAGCGCATCAACCTGGACGTCGAGGAGGGCGAGAAGTGGATCGCCAACTTGATCCGGGACACCCGCATGGATGCCAAGATCAACTACAAGGACAACACCGTCGTGGTCAACCCGTCCGCCACCTCGCTCTACCAACAGGTCATTGAGAAGACCAAGGGCATCTCGTTCCGCTCCCAGGTACTCACGACGGCTATCGAGAAGCGCGAGAACCTCATCGTGGCCGGCAACGGCAACCCTGTCGCCGCCAACCAGAGCGACAAGGCCGGCGAGCGCGGTGACGACAAGCACACCGGGGGCAAGCACCACGGCAAGCATAGCAGCAACAACAACAACCGGTCGTCTAACGCCGGCTCTTTCAAAAACAAGTCCGGGAGCAGCTACTCTTTCAACAAGCCCCTCCGCGCCAACTAGTTGCCTGGGCTTGGTTTTATTCGGCCGCTCCCTTTCCTCCTCGCAGGCTTCCGCCTTCCTCCTCTCGCTTGCTGCCGCTTCGCCCCTCTTTCACCGTTCCTAGGTTGTTTTGATTTTTCCTTTTTCTTTTTTTTACCATCCGCTCCCTTTTCCCTCGCATTCCTTCCAGTTATATCCACCGCACTTTTTGGTCAACGTCCCTCCGGCAACAAGTTTAGCGTCGGCTTGGCCCGTACAGAGCTCGCCGCTCGCGTGATTAAAAATGTCATAACCACACATCCTATTGACAACTGCCTTGGTGGACTGTAGTGACGGCGGTCAACCCCCTTCTCAGCGCACCGAAGCGTCAAGTGACTTAGCCATGTGTAGGATGGAAACCCCCTTCCTCTCGACCGCGGCGCTAGTCAGCATGTCCATTCATAATATGTATGGCGGGTTTACTATAACAAGTGATACCGGGATGGTCTAACAAAGCTTCACCTACGGGGCTAGGGCCTAGTTCGCCCATTGGCGGATCAGAGGCGGGCAGTTCGGGTAGCGTGCCACGGCATCCTCGATCTGAACGGCGTCGATGAGGAGAGTCACCGCGGCAAACTCTTTTAACCCGGAAGCTGAGGCAAGTGGCGCAGTAACCTGGCCGGCCCGCGACCCGCCATCACCATCGGCACCCGCTCCCGCACCGCTGTCCAGTGGCCCGATGAGTTCGAGGGCAAACAGGTGCTCGAAGGCTTTGAGGGCCACGGCTTTCTTGTACAGTTTCATGCCGCTGCCTGACACAGACCCGGTGCGGCTCATGAATGTCTTGTACTCGTCGTAAACCATCTCAAAATTGACCTTGGTGATTTGTAGGTCCGCATACTGTTTGATTGCAATGAGCAGGCACAGCTCTAGTAGCGAGAGGTCTAACAGGAAGTAACACACACACAAAGAGAGAGAGAGAGGTGATTTAAGGTAAAAGGTGAGCACCATGGTCACCACCGCGCCGTATGCACGTGATGCACAGCTTTAGGATAGATCTCTGGCAGAGTGAAATGGACCGTTGAAGCTCCTTACCCAGTAGAATCTCGACGTGGCAGTCGGTGAGTTGTTCCGATATGGCCTCCTGGAATGTCGCCAGTTGTAGGTATGGCGAGTCGGCGCCTAGCAAGGCCACCCATGGCATCTGAAGGGGTACAGTGTCATATCAGAGCAATAGGAGGGCGGTTGGGTTAGTTCGGCTGTTGGTCACGGTCATGTGGTACCGAGTCAAGTGCCCGAGGGTTCGCGACTAACTTACCAGGAGCCGGTAGAGACTGCGTAAATCACGATAGAGGTCGAATTGGCGGCGCAGCAGCTGTGGTAATACCGATCCGTCAAAGTGGTTCTAAAACCAATGTGGATAAACCGAGATGGTGGGGTAAGAAGAGATGGTAAAGTTTCGCATTAGCGTCGCAGTACGGCTGTGGATTTACCATCCGGAGAGAAGCGCATATCCTCCTGCCCTGAGAAAGCCGACAGAATGTGGCCTCCATGTTCCACTTGACGTACTTTGACCGTTGTGTTAAAGGCCTGGCGATAAGCCACGTCGGTGGCGGTGCGCGCACTCTTCCGGGGCACGTCGACCGTGAGTGCCGACTGGGCGGCCTGGACATATGCCTTGTAGTTAGCCGGCGGATATATCTGGATCTGACGGTGCGAGAACCGACTCTTGACGCGCTTTTCGAGTAGCTCTACAGCGTCAAGGCGCGCGGTCACTCCGATGACGGCCAGCGGTAAAGGTTGGCTTTGGACGATATCAAAGAGGGTGTAGAGGAGGGTCTGTTTCGGGTGCTGTGTGAAGAGATCGAATTCGTCCAAAATGATCACCAGTGGCGTCGCCGACCGTCCGTCAGGGCGTTGCAGGACCGAAAGGAGGTAGAGCAGGGTTTCGGCAAACGTCCGACGGGGCCCTCTGGTACCGGCGCTCGCAGTCGGCAGGGTGGCGGCCGCAAAGCCCCCGGCGGCGAAGGCCGTCGATCCGGCAGTCTGGCCCTCGTCGTCTACGTGGTCGTCGTCCGAGGCATCGCCGTCCGTATCGAGCTCACCGGCTAATTGCGCCGATAGTGTCCCACTGTCGCCGTTAGTATGGTGTCCGGCCTGCCGCGCGTCGAGTTGCTGGGCTATTTCGCGCAGGGCCGACCGATCATCGGTATGAATCAGGCCGTTCAGCGGGATAACTTGGAAGTCAGTGGTTCGCTGGGCTAGGTCCTCCACGGCCTTGCGGATCAGCTGGTGCATGACAGAGAGATGGGGTGGTCAAAGGGACATCCGGCAGGGGGTGGGGGAGATAATTAGGCTAGGATAGGCCTGCGGTGACCATTGCCCTTCTTCGGAATATCCGCAGGGGCTACTGATGTCACGGTAGCTCAGTGAGGAACAGGGTGGCGAGGGTGTACATCTTACCGTTGTCTTGCCCGAACCGCGCTGGCCTATGATCAGGGCTGAGTTGCTCTCGGACTCCAGGACGGTCTTCTCGACCAGGTTACGGATTTTACTGTTGAGGATTCAGAGGGTGTGGTGGTGGTTGTGTCAATGTGGTAGCAAACGAGGCCGTCAGCGAGCGATAGAAGGCCACCTGCAAAGTCGCATAATGCCTGCCCTCTGGTCCCGTTCGCGTGCCGGATACTTGCTAAGCAGTCGACCCCGTCGGACTGCGAGAGGCACCCCGCCGACCAGCTAAGCTAGACAGCGATACTTACGCGTAGGTCTCGTCCAGCTCCACCAGTTCACGCGGCTGCCGGCGCTCGTTGAGGACGCTCATGAGTTCATTTCGGACCTGACGGATTCGCGCAGTGCCCTCGGGGCCGGTCTGTGGGGGCCCTTGCACGACATCGGTGGGATGGGTAGGTAAGTCATCGCCAGACAATCCACCGTCGTGGTCAATGTCCATAAGCATGGTAGTGACAGCGTTGATGTCGAGGACAGAGGAAATAAGTGGAGGGGAGGAAAAGGTCAACAGAACCGCCTGGCAAGGGGGGGCTGATGATTGACTAGTGGGGATTCCCTCCCAACCAAGTTCGCGAATGAGTCCCTCCGCGCAGGTCATCCAACGCGGCTCTACAGGGCTAGCGCCCCTTCGGAGCCGAAAAATTGGAGCCTTACAGAGGCGAGAGATCAGGCAGCCCAGACCACCTGTGGACTTGTCCCACACGGCACTCCACGATCCTTATCCCCACATGCTTGTGGCTTCTTTTATAATTTTACTATGATCCACCATCATGCCACTTAAACCTACACCCACATATAAATAACGGAACGACATCAAAGTAGAGTAAACTATTTATTTTATCATGACCATTCAACCCAAAATCACATACAATGTCTAGCGCTGCTTCCGCACGCCGGAGCGGAACTTACTCAGTCGGTACTGGTACTCAAACGGCATGAGCGGCGGCCGAATGCCGGCGCCGCGGCCGCCAAGGGAGTGCACTTGGATGACGGCGTGTTTGAACCGGCCGGCGATGGCCACCCAACCTACCCCCATGAAGTACACATCGGCGCAGGCCATGGTGGCGTTCTCATTGGAGAGAGTGTGGTTGCTCACGAACTTGAGCCGCGGGAGTACGGCGGCGCGCGCCGGGGTCATGGTCCGCCCCGGTGGGTGCAGATCCGGGACGAGTTCACCCGCGGCCAGGCGATCGAACATGTCATCCGCCTTCTTGGTCTGCGTGATATGAACGGGGAGGTTGCTGAACACGGACACCATGATGCGACCCGTGGCTGCGTCGCCACCCTCCTGCAGGTCGATGCGACCCAGGCCGCCGATACACAGGGACTGGCCACACTTGAGGCCGTAGGTCGCTACCGACAGGTGCGGTTTGGGCCAGGTGAGTTTGAGCTCATCTGGTTTGAGGTATTTGGCCAGTGAGTAGTTGTTAAAAACGCCCGGGGTATCGTAGAGGGTGCCGGGGTCGATTACTTCGCCGCCGGCCCGTTGGGCCTCCCCAGGGGTGTACGGGACCAGTGCTTTGCGGAACCGCTGCAGCGGAATTTCTACCACGTCACAGGTGGTGCCCGGGATAGGGAATGTCGTGACCTTGTACTGCGTGCCCCCGTAGCTGATACGCAGCATGGCGTTGATGAGCTCAGATTTGCCCACATTGGCCCGGCCCACCATGTAAATATCTGGTGGGGACTGCGTGAAGCGACGGCGTAGGGCCATGAGATCGGCGCATAGTTCGCGGACGCCGTGGACCTTGCGCGCACTCACCACGTGCATGGCCACGATATTGAGGACCCCGGAGTCCTTCATCATGCGCTGCACGTAGGTAGCCACCCGCGGCAGGTGTACGTCTTTAGGCAGCAAGTCGACCTTGTTGACCACCAAGATCACCCGATGCTGGTGACCGATGAAATTGGAGAGACCCTTGAGGAGACTGCCCTGGAGGTCATAGACGTCCAGAACATGGACGACTAGGGCCGACGGCTTGGACTTCATAAACTCGAGCACCTCTGGGTCGTCCGCCACGTCGCGGTGCCAATTAGGGGCTATCCGGTGGTGATGGTTCATCTCGTGGCAGCGTTTACAGACCACGCGGCGAACGTTGGGGTCTGCCCCGTTGGACTCCTCCGTATTGATCGCCGCGGTAGTGGAATCAGTTGGGGCCGAGGACGTCGTCTTGGTAGGGGCTGGCGTATCCACGCCAAAGTGACGCCGGAGCTCGGGATCCAGGGCCTCAACCCGCCGGCGGAACTGCTCGTCACTCAGCACGTTTTCGTTAGATCGTAGCTTTTTTGATTCGATGTACGCGGCCGGGGCAATAGATTTGTCGGCCTTGATGAGGGGAAGGTACCCTGGCTTGTAGACATCATTGAACTGGAAGGCCGCACCACAACCTGGACAGTTACGTGTGTCCGGTTGGGCATATTCAACTGGTTGGTCCTCAGTGAGAGGGCGGGGCTCGGCAGCATTTGTGCAGGCCGGAATGTCGACCGCAGGTGTCTCCGTGCTGAATGTGCTTCGGGCCGAGCATTGGGGTTGAGCGGCGATAAGAGGTAGCCGGCCCGTGCAGGGTAGCAGGGATCGAGAGGCCGAGCGGACTCGAAGGGCGACGGTGGCGCGGGGGGCCAGTCGCCGAAAGACAGGCGTTAGAGCATACATGGCGAAGGGTAAAATGACAAGTAGGGAGTTGCATTGGGTAGGAAATCCCACCACAAAAACTGAAGAGCCAACGAACCCGGGTTAGTCGTTGGCACAATGCTCATGCCTCGAAATCAAATCGCTCATGGAAAAAAAAAAAAGTGACCACGACACTACTTTGTACTGACGCCTGATCAAATAAAAAAGTGATCTCTCCGGCGGGGAATTGAACCCCGGTCTCCTGCGTGACAGGCAGGGATACTTACCACTATACTACCGAAGATGCTCACAAAAATTTTCGATGAATGTTAATTATCTACCTAGATTTCATTTAGTTATTTGTGGCGATCGTCCCGAGTATTTTTTTACCTCTATTCGAGTCTTTGTTGATGATCCCTCCTTGAGTGAGTCGACTGCAGTTTTATGCCAGATTTCGTGCAGGTCGCAGTATTTATTGCGCATATACACTTTACTTTCTTTACCCAAAGTTGGTCACCTAGGGCTCAATACCAGTTCATGTTATGTGGCTTCTTATTGCCGCCATTACTTCGTGTTATTTTTTTTGCTATTTTTTTGCGTTGGGCAGTTACAGTTGCGTCCTCCTCGGGCGTAAACACCCTTGAGATTGTATTTTTCGTGAATGCGCAAAATTTTTGGCGTATTCCACCTTTTCATTGGGCTAGGTAGGGGCCTTCAGGAGAATTTCAATAAGCCATTCCAATTATCTCCCCATTTTCCCTGTACTCAGGTCATGCACCACATAATCGTTTTCCTTGTCTTAAATTAAGGGATATAGCAGAACGCATTGGTTAGGACCATTAGCCATCTACTCAAGACTATGATTGGGTATGCTGGCAGAGAATCGCCTAAGACCAGAGACCTATATCCGTGGGGGAGAGTTGATACACACTACCTAGTATTAATACCAAACCCAGGGCTGAGAAGTTGTCTTATTTTCGTTATTATCCGATATTGGTTATTCTCGCAGTTTTAACTGTCGTTTTAAATAATCACTAGATAGTCCCTTTCCTCCCCCTACAATTCATCGTTCCCTCTGTTCCTTTTCACTGTGCGGGTAGGGTGTGTGGCCCGATTCCGTGCCACTTTTCCTTAGAAGAATTACGATAAGCCAGCCGAGTTGGTTTTGTCTTTGGTATCTGATTAGCAGGTAGCTCTAGAAATCGTGACGTCAGTGCTAGGTTTCGGCTCCTTAAGATTACCGGTTTATGGCATGATCTGCAAGTGTACCCACAGGGACAGCTAGCAAGCTACAGGACATAATAATCAGAATCACACCTGGAAGTTGTCGGGCAGCGACACGGAAGGACCAAAAAAATTGGTGCCCTCAGCAAGGGTAGGGTTGAATCATCGCCTGGCACTTTGATTGGCTGTTCTAGTATGATTATTATGAGGTGATGTTCGTTGGACCCTAAATACCTGTGAGTTAGGCTGCCCATAATCTATGTTGGCCCCAAGGATGCCAAGGTGTACTATCAGCACGCCTGAGTCATGAAACAAAAGGCTAAGATGAACCATGGCACCGCGATAATGGGCGGTGCATCAAGGAATTGCAGGAGAGCAGTAGGTAGAAGCTAGGCAAGGTGTGTTTGGGGAGTGTAAGGAACCTTAAAAGTTTGTGGATCCGGAGGAATGATCCTTGGCGACCGACTATGTTTTTGGGCTCAACTGCGGTATGTAATAATTCGATGTGATACTACCAGCAGTTTGCACATTGTGCTCATTCTTCTTCTAATTGACAACAGAGGTTTGGGATCAAATTCGTCGAATTGATCTCGCTGCAACCAGGGCATCATTATGCATCCCCAGTCCCATGGATCTGATGAGGAGGGACTCCTGGCTTGCAAAGCGCACAGTATTCACCTAGATAATAGTCTATGGTAAAGAATTGGTGGTCTTGTCCAGTAATATTTTGATGTGGGTTTAATGGTTAGAATCGCCTACATGGTTGGTTAACTACGAATGGAAACACCCATAGGGCAGAAAAAATGTGTCAGCGGGAGGTCGGAGAGATGAGGAGGGGTAGATGGAAGAAAAAAAAAAGAGAGAGAGAGCGAATGAAGTACGCTGGTAAAGCTGCCTTGTAACCTTACACTTCTCCTTCCCCCCAAAAAAAACCACCACCACCAAGTTCCAGGCATCAGCTCAAGCCGCCCGCCACGAAACGGACAAGGTAAAAAGTTGAGAAAATGGCCAGCGCGAACAGGGAAAAGCTAAGAATACGGGTATGGTGAAATATAGAATAGGTGAGTTGGAAACCGGGAGGGTTTAGTGGAAGGCCTTGTGCTCCAGCTGCATGTCATTCTGCGGGGGAAGACCGACGCAGGCGCGGAAAATGTTCTCCATGGCGGAACGCTGCTTGGACAGAGCGTTGACCACGGGGGTGTTGGGCGGGACAACGGGGGCCTTGAGCATGTAGGACAGGATGGACAGTACCGAGTGGAATGGGGCGTACTCCGGGACCTCAGACGGCAGCGACGAGCTGGCAGCGGTGGGGAGGACACGGTACGAGATGCGGGTCATGAGTTCGGTCAGGATGACCAGATCCAGGATCAGCGGCGAGGCCAGCAGGGAGTCCTCGCATGTGTTGTAGAGCGAGATGGTGTTACGACCGCCCATGAAAATCTCGCTGTAGTACTCGTCCAGGGCGCGCTTGGAGTCACCGACGGCGGGTACGTACTTGATAACTACCACGTGATCGGGGCCGTCGTGCTCAGTGGCCGGTTCCGCTGTAGCCTTGGTGCCGTTAGGCCCGTTGGCGGGGCGACGAGGGTACAGCAAGTGATTGGCGGCCACCATGTCGTCCACTACGTTGCTCTTGGAGATTTCCTTGGAGCGGAACTGCTGGGGCGCGGACAGGTTGAAGCCGTCGTTGTTGCCCAGGTGGTTGTAGCTGGTGATGGCCAGGGGGCGGATACCGGCATTGACCAAAAAGTCGGTCAATACTGACTTCATCTTGGTTTGGCCACTCTTGAAATCGTCACCGCCAACATAGACACGGTGCTGTTCGGCAAGTTCCAGCATACCGGGAACGAAGGTGTTCTGCGGGGACCCGTTGATAAACGGGGCTCCCTCCAGGACAGAGGCGACGGCAAACAGGGTCGAGGGGGCAACCTCGCTGTGCGAGGTGCGGATGGCGTGTAGCAAGTTCTCGGCGGTGTCGTTAACGCCGGCCTCCAGGGACGAGAAGCGCTCGGTGTTGGCGGTCCAGAGCACGATGACCTTGTCCAGGGCGTTGGTCTGGCGGAACTCGCGAATATTACGGCGCAGCTGGTCCAGGTGGGCCTGCTTGTCGGAACCGGGCAGAATGTTGTCGGCGCGATCGCTCTGGTTGGCCGCGATGTAGTCCGGGTAGTACACGGAGGGCAGGGGCACCAGTCCTTCGAGATGCGGGCGGAGCTGACGCTGCAGGTCGTACTCGAGGACCTTGCTGCGGGCCATGGCGTCGGCCAGGTTGGCACGGTTGATGTCCCAGCCACCGATCACCAGGTCGTTCGGGTGGACCATGGGAAGGACGTCGTGGAAGGGCACAAACACGTCGGCACCGGTATCGGCGCGGACGCCCAGCTTGACAGTCGAGCTGAGCACCACCGAGCCAAAGTAGTTGGGACGCTGTAGGCCCTCCTTCGTGTGCCATGAGATACCCAGGCGGTTGGCCAGCACGCTAGCCGTAACAGTGGAACCGTTGTTGCCGCCCCAGCCCACCAGCATAATACCGACGCGAGGAAGGCGGGATTCGGTCTTGAACTGGTAGTGGGTCTCGGTGGGCTCGGCGATCATACGGCCGCTGGCGTCCTGGCTGACCTTGGTGTTCTGGTAGCGGTAGTCAGCCTCGATGTGGTCGGGGTGGTAGCGTACATCGGGCGAGTTGACGCGGTAGGCCAGGTCGGTGCCCTGGTCGGGGGAAGCGTTGCGTTTGACCACCATGGTGTGCGGAGGTGGAAAGAAAGGGAAGAGGGAGGGGAGAGTTGGGTCGATAACAGGCAGCCGGAGAGTGGCAGAACCGGACTCAGCTGCTCTTACGAGGCTTGGAGGCGGTTCGTCTGAAGCCCCGGTGCGGGTTATGGACAGAGCCGAGGAGATTGGCGAACGTCTTGACGACTAGCCAACGGGCGAGGGCGGCGGCGATCAGCCAAACGGGTGGCTTGAGGGCGTCGCGTGGGTGGGTGGGGAGGGGAGAGATCGGCGCGGATGGCGAGAGATCGATACAAGGCTGGACCGGATGGCAGGGCGGGGAGCTTCGCGTGGCTACGGTGAGGAGAGCTGAGGTGGTTCACCGAAAGGTAAGCAGTAGTTTGCTGGAAAGGATACGGGGGGTGTTTGCACGAGGGATATGCAGTAGAGCTGTGGATGTCAAGGAGTGGCTAGCTAAGCGAAGCGAGCAGGCAACCTGCCAGACTATATACGGCGGCTCCCCACCGCACCCCTTGGCTTCCTCGAGTGTAGTAGGCCAGAACCTGCACGACGGACCACTCATACTACGCTGACACTTCTTCATCAGCCTTGGGGAGGGGGACTTTCCCACCTCTTACCTTCGGCACACTTAATTTTTTTACACACGCATTCCTACTTCCCCCCTCCCTCACTTCTCCCACTCGCCCTATTCCACGCCACTTCTCGCCCGGGCGGGAGGGGGGGGCAAGTGTACTCTGAAACCTTTCTTGTGGGATGCCCGACTGAAACCGCGACCGGCTGAACGCATTTCCATTCCGCCGCCCTGCCTTTTCCCCGGCGCCGATTGGATCCAAACCTTCTCCAAGGGCCACCGAACGGGCTCCTTGAGGGTGCCTATTCATTGATGAGGTCCTGCGCCTAGATTGTATACTTTACCCCTTATAGCCGCGGCTTATTGTACTCCGACATCCTCGCCCATACGCTCCTTCATAGGGTAGAGTGTGGTATTTGAAGGTTGGGGCAAAAACTGTTCGAAAGACTTGGCGCTTGCTTGAGCCTTATCGCTTATTCCGAATCGGCGGGGTTTTCTTTTGGGAAACCTCCGTTTGTTAGCTTTGGCTATTGGTCCATGGGGATTGGAACCATAGGTCACCTTACCTTGCTATACTGTACTGGCCAAAGATTCACAAGCTAGTCGGCACGTCAGTCCCGCTATCTATGCAGTCCAAACTGCCCACCCTCAGCTCCCTTGTCCGATTCGATTGGTTTTGTCAATGGGGTACCTCATTAGGGCAGCCGGCCAGTCAGTGGCTGCCAACGCCACTCATCCCCACTCACGTTTCATGCGCACCTCCCCCACAAATCCCACTGTCCCGAATTTAATGATGAGTGTCAGGCCTTACACGGGGGCCAACCGCTAGATAGTGTCGAAGGTCCAACCTGCCCTATGAACCTTTACGGGCGGCCACCATCCTAATGGTGACCATCAAAGTACTGATCAGTCCTAAGTCCTTAATACGCCTGTATGTACTGACTTACTCTTTGGCCCTTGCGGATATCGTTCACCAGTAATGTGGCTGCTGCGATATGCATGGGTACATGGATTACCCTGCTTTTTCTTAATACCCGAGTCACTTCCCCCCGGGTTACTAATGGTTTTCACTGGAACCATAAATCAGGCCACTATTTTAATGCATCTCGTCCCGATAAGATCATGCCTCCCCACCCTCAATACTCGCGTTTGTTTGGAACACGAGATCGACACTAGTCGGGTGGGTTGGGCCTATTTACTTTAACCGTCTTCCGCTATCACCCCCCTTGCTTGCTTCACGGATCAACCTTGAAAAATGGTAAGACCGGTGACTACGAGTTATGGGTAGCCTGTAGTGTGTGATAGCGCTCTAGCGCAGTTTGGCCGCTATGGGCGCACACCGATAATATGCATTGTGGTATTCATTTTAGTAGCATCGGTACGTAACCCGGCCATTACATCTCGGGGGTGTTACAGACCGTAAAACTGTCTAGCAAAACAGTAAATGGCCGCTTACGAAAAGTAATAAGCAGAACTGGTGCAAACTGATGAAGTCGATTGATATTATAAACATGTTCGTAAAAAGTCCCAGCACGAGTCCCAGGAGCTATTCTGGGTTGTGTGAGTATGCCAAGAGCGAGATGACGAATCGCTCCCCCATAATTCTAATAATGTCCATGACCAAGGGTAAGCTCTCGCAGAATACCTTGTAGTTGTTGGTGATGATTGGCGGGAACCGCGCAGTAAAGAATAGCACAGCCCCGTTCCAGGCGCAGATCAGTGGGGCCATGTACCATGGTGGTCTGATTCTCTGTCCGTTACATAGTACTTCATGATGTAACTCAGTATGAATGGGGTCAGCAGGGTAGCAACGACGGCCAGTCCATCAAAGTACCTTGCACATGTAACCCTCATTGCACAGTAGGGCAAAGCTCGCAATAAGTTTGTGCCCCCCTCTCATCACCGTAATTGCGGGCAAGAATATGCAAAAATAAAACTTCCACCCCAGCCTCGACCTCTGGGGGCGGGTCGAATCTCCAGCTACGCACTATGCTCATCAGTCTATTACATATTAGGCGCATCCTCAACTAAGTATGCGACGCGCTGATGCCAGCTGGCTTCGGTGTAATAGTTTTGGGAAACTCTGATCAGGTCTAAGGCAAATAGATTATATATATATATATATTGGTGATGGTGATGACTGTCACCCCCCCAAAAAAAAAAAAACGTCAGCAGAAGATTTATACCATCAGCAGCCACAGCGAGGTTATAGAAATCTATTGCATCTAATTAGGCCGATGTACGCTTGACATTCATAATTCATTGCGATATCAGGAGTGACCAGATTTTAGGTCCAGTTAAAAACCCGAACCCCATGATACCCAGATGATTTTTTAGTAATATGGCAAATCTTACCGATTATGGCCGAGTAAACCAGGCAAGGGAGCTAATAGGTCGCAATTGTAATGTGGAGTGTCAACCAATGGGATGGGATAGAGTTGTGCTAGTCTGTAGGGGGGGAAGAGGGAAGGTCGGAGGTGGTGGATAAACTAGTAAATGATAGAGTTGCTGTGGTGAATAAAAACCATACTAATGCTAACACATGCCTACACCGCCTTAAGTATCTCCGACACCAGTACGCCACCCTGCAACTGACCTGCCCGTACCACGAGAGTCTTCTATGCAACATCCAACCAACTCACACTATTTACATACACTCACGAAACCTTTGACCTCCCAGAACCACTTTCGAAGCTATGAACCCTCGCAACCCGAACTTGTTATATGAACCGCCGAGTCCGCCTCGACGAACTCACTCTCCGTTTTTGTGATTTTAAACTTTGTATTGCTTAACAGTGCGTAGTGTTCGCCGCCTCTCGGAGTGGCCCCTTTACTTCCTTTTACCAAGAAAAACAACACTGCTCCGCCCTTACCTCATGATTCGGATACCCTCCTTTGCGGACACCACAGTTACCATAAGCTTTGAGCACTAGACCGTAACGTAGGAGAGAGAGAGAGGAGGGTCGGACTCCCTTCCCTAATCTATCAAGGCAGGCTCCACAGGTTCAACCTACATATTCCCATGTCAAACCTGGTTGATAAAGGATAAGGAACGGTCACCATTTTAAACAGGCTTGGCAGAGCGCAAGTGAAATAAAACAAAAGGAGAGGGGCGGCATTTTAACAAGGGAGTGTAACTCACCAATTGAAAGGGTAAAGAGCGGCGACGATGGTGCGTTGTGAAAATTGTACTCTGCTTTCCAATGTTTCCGGGCTCCTAGGCTCACCTCTTTCCGAAATCAGACATGGGTATGCAAGGGATATCACCTTCCCACATTGACGACCGATGGGGTTTAATTTCTAATCGATTAGTATGTCAAGTGAAGAACTATGAACCTGACTCTAATCCCAGTCAATACGCATTACTATTTATATTGGCTTAGAAAATAGTACCATAATCGTTAAATTCATAGACGTCGAGGTAATCTAGAGAATGCGAGCGGAAAGAATAAGAGATGAAGTACATGAAATAATGACATCAATCGGATGGAAGTAAGAAAGTGTGCACACGCTCGCATTAATTTTTGTCTGTTTGATTGTTTACTGCTTGCACTGCAGCCGGGGAAGGGGATGCTTCTGCTTGGCCCAATTGCGAACGGGGCCCAGCACGACAAAGTACTCCCAAATGGCGACAACGACCATATTAGCGATGGAGTATCCCCACAGCTTGAACCGGAAGTGGTGTGGAAGTACGTTATGGCCAAGCTCGTTATTGTACTCCTCGACCTCGAAGCCCGGACGGGCGTAGCCAATCTTGACCAACGCGTCAGGGGTTCCGCAGTTGAGTCGGAAGGTGCAACCGAGCCAGTTGGGGTCGGCAAGTTCGACGTAGGACACGATGCCTAGGAGGGTAGCCCAGATGGCCACCAAGGTATAGTTGCGCCACCAGGACTGACGGAACAGGTGGCCAAAATTGAACACGGCAGCGGCGTTGATGAACTGGAATAGGACCATGAAGGCCAAGGTCTCACTCTCGTAATTATCGGCTAGTAGCCACCACTTGGACAGGTCGACCAGACGAGAATCAAACTCGTGGCAGCGGAACCAGGACTGGTTGAAGAGCATCAAGAACCCACCCACGACGAATAGCCAGTTGATCACGATCTGGCCGATCGCCGATGCTAGGGTTTGAGGACCCAGGAGGCGGGCGGTGGGTCGCGAGGCGCAGAGCCGGGTGGCTGGACCGGATAGGGTGACGGCGACAGCCAGACCGACGGTAATGAATGCATCAATTAGGATCCATAGGGGTTGGGAAATCTGGGTTGAAAAGTAGAACCCGACCAGTTTCAGGCAAGCCATGATTTGGCCGTACAGGATGAGGTACTTGTAGTCGGCCAGCGACGTGGCGATGGCTGCACGACCCTGGCGGATGAGTTCGACGCAAGACTGGATGGACCGCACGCTGGTGCTGAACGGGGAAACGATGGACGCTTCGGCCTCGCTAAGGGCGATCCCCACGTGGGCGGCGCGGAGGGCCCCGCAGTCATTGCCACCGTCACCGCACATGGCGGTGATACCGCGTTCCATATGGAGGCGCACGCAGTCAATCTTGTCCTGCGGGGTCATGCGGGCGAAGATGCGGATGTCTAGGAGGTACTCACGGATGGTCTCGTTGGCCACTAGGTGACCGAAGGCCTTACCCGTCACGGCCAATTCACAGCCGCGGTCCGGGGTTTGCTTGGTGAGCGCCGTGTTGACGTCCACCGTATCTTTGGTATCTACATCCACCCATGTAAGGCGGCCGGTGGCTTTATCCACGTCGGCCAGGAGAATGCGGTCGCCCGCCGGGGACATCCCGCAGGCGCGGGCAATGTACACGCCTGTGAGGGCGGTGTCGCCAGTGATCATGGTCGTCCGGGTATTACCGTCCTTGAGCTCGGCGATGGCGTCAGCGGTATCCGGCTTGAGGTTGTTCTTGAAGAGGATGAGACCAATGAAGTTGGCCCCACGTTCGAGGTCCTCGCGGTCGGCGCGGCGGACGGATTCCAGGTCCACCGGACCCAGGTCGCGGTGGGCCATACTGAGTACGTAGCAGCCCTCCTGTGCCAGCCCGCTCGTGACCTCGTCGTAGTCGGCCGGGATGGACGTCGGGTGGGCCAGCTCCTTCAGCTTCTCGAACGATCCCTTGACAAAGATGTGTACGTGACCCGTCGCGCTGTCCAACACGGCCACCGCCATGGACATGCGGGCGTGGATGAACTCGAACCGTTTGACCACGTGCAGGGCCGAGTCCATGGGGGCCTCAGTGGGCCGCAGGGTGTCGAGGTACTCGGGTGACTCGGGCGCGGAAATGACCCACTTGGTCGACCGGAACATTTCAATGTCCACCGGGTTACCAATGAGCTGGCCTTCCACGTCGGTCACAGTGTGGGCTGAGGCGATGCCCATGCGCATGAGGGCTGGAATGGTCGGGTAGGTCGGGTGGCGCTTAGCGAAGGTCGGCACGATGCGGCTGGGATCGGTATCTTCGGACATGTCAGCGGCGGTAAACACCGGGGCGGCCGGGTAGTCGGTCTGGGCATCTGATTGATCCGTGCCCTCGAGCGGGTAAGTGGCGGCGGCGGTCGAACGGCCCAGGTTCATGCTACCATTCTCGACCGCGGTTACCGCCTGGGCGCCGTAAAACTCTAGACCTTCCTTGGTCAGCGTACCGGTCTTGTCGAAACAGAAGATCTGGACCTTACCAGCAATCACGATGCGAGGGAGATCGACGCAGAAGATACTCTTGGTACGCAGGCGGTTGGCGGCCATGGACTGGCCTACCACCAGGGCGGCCGGCAGCAGCGGGGAGAGGAT
The DNA here is from genome assembly GCA_027575765.1 of Tieghemiomyces parasiticus. Classification (NCBI taxonomy): domain Eukaryota; kingdom Fungi; phylum Kickxellomycota; class Dimargaritomycetes; order Dimargaritales; family Dimargaritaceae; genus Tieghemiomyces; species Tieghemiomyces parasiticus. The sequence goes on from JANBPT010000097.1 coordinate 73,219, forward strand.
CTGCGAGATACAGAACATGCCGTAGAACCAGGAGGCCACAAAGTCATCGTTCATCATCCAGAGGGCCATGACGAACAGGAACAAGCCATAGCATAGAAGGACCAGAATCACAACCTTGAGCTGCTCGTTGAAGATAAACGTGATGGGGCTGGGGAACAAGATGTTTCGCACCAGCTGGCCCTTGTCGGTGGCAGTACCCGTACGGTACACCAGGGCGGTGACACGGCGGTGGTCCTCGAGCGGGGTGGCCTGCGAAATGGTGGTCCCGGCAAACAAGGTGTTAATTTTTCCCTGGCCGGAGTGGTCGTAATGACCCCCGTCGTCCCGGATGGGGAACTTGCGGATCGGCAGGGGTTCGCCCGTCAGCGAACTCTCGTCGGCCACGATATTTCCCGTGAGAATAATGGCGTCGCAAGGCACGGTGATACCCTTATTGACTTGGAATACGTCGCCGGGTACCAGGTTGGCAGTGGACAGCAGGGTCCAGCGGCCGTCACGCAGAACCTCCACTTGATCCTCGTGCTCTGCCATGGCCTTGAGGCGCCTTTCCGACTTGATACGGATGACCACCTTGACCAACGCCGAGATGAGGACCACGCCGGTGTCCACCAGTCCCACCTGGTAGTAGGCGAGATAGTAAAACAGCCATAGAATCATGATCTGGTACAGGTAAAAGAAGCCGGTGAACTCTTGAGCCAGCGCGCCGAGGAGCGACGGCACCTCTACCGAGATGAAGTTGGGTCCCAGTAACTCGGTGCGGTACTCGGCCTCCTGGTTGGATAGACCTCCGTTGAGCCCGATTAGAGTGGAGTGGGCGCTGCCCAACTGGATGTCGAAGGGACTGAACCGGCCGCGGCCCTCGTCGTACACAAACAGGGTGCACTGGTAGCTAAAGTACTGGCGGCCCTTCGCGGTACGTTTGATGGGGCAGGTGGTAACCATGACGTCCCAGCCCAGCCGGGACCGCACGGTAGTCTCGATACGGCGGACAATGGCCAGGATGCGGCTCGGGTCGTCCAGCATGACCATGGGGTCCAGCCGGCGCTCTGCCTGGACCACGTCGCCCTGGTGGGGCAGGCAGCGCACGCGGAATAGGTTACGCATGCGGGCGAGGTACACATTGCACAAGATAAACCACACCACAGTGAGGTACCAGATAACGATAAAGGTACGGCCCAGGAGGGACATGTCGCCCTTGGCGATGGACCCGGGGATCCCGGTCAGTTTACCGTAATAGTCGGTGGTAAGCACGGCCAGCAGGACGATCCAGGCCACGCTTACAAACGACACGCTGTAGAAGGCCAGGGTCCCGTACACGTGGTTGCGGAACCCTTTCAGGTCAAAGTCGTCCTCGGCGCTGGTCTCCGTGACCTCCACCTTGCGGTAGCTGGACTTTTCGTCGGTCACGTCCGAGCAGTTGGAACTGGCGACGATGGTGACGTTGCGTTCGCTAAACCACTTGTACAAGGCCCACGTGGCCAGAAGGAACGCCTCGGCGCCCCACACGGCCCACAGCACCAACCAGAAGGGTTCATCGAACGTGTAGGACCGCGATACTCCCTTCTTGGGGCAGTTGGCCCAGATCCCCACGGGGTGGTCGTCACCCCAGGTCCCGAAGTCGGTTAGTTTGACATCCACGGCGCGAGTGCAGGCCTCGTTGATCAGCGCGGTGGTGTTCATCGGGTCGAAGCGCGGAATGTCCACGTCCGGCGCGGCGCGGCACGGCACCAACGGAGCACCGAACGGGTAGGTGTCGGCTCCGCAGTTGCACTGGTTGAGGATGTTGTCGCAACTGCGCTGACAGGTTCCGTCACCACACAGACTCTGGCCCGTGGGGCACGCCGTGCGCAGGCTGGGCGGACACAGATCCGTGTTGCGCACGCACAATAGCGGGCATGCCTGGCCTGACTTGTCAATCAGCGGGCAGGTTTCGCCGTTGAGTTGTTTGTCATTGACTGCCGAGCGCGAAGTGAATACATGCGAGGAAGGGGGAAGCACAGGGAGCTAACCAGAGTTAGAAGTGAAATCGTAGCCATAGGTTGACTCCACAGAGTCATAATGGTCGGACTGATTATCATTCATGGATACCGGACATGAATGTGTGTAATGATGACAGTCCGGGGACGGCAGACGGCTCTCTACTATTGACCATGCTCATGGTGGCTGGCTAGTGAGTCTGGGACTGAATAGCCTCCGCCGCCTCCCTGCCAGGGGGGACGGTCATCCAGGCAGCCACGTCGCCACAAGCGGCCATGCGGAATGTATACCCGTGCGCTGCTGCTCTCGCTCAGCGATGACGCCGTTGGGAACCTACCTTTGTGGAATACGGGCGTGGCGGCAACGGTGCCTAGGGCGACCAGAGTTAGCCAGGTGCGAAGGTGGACCATTGTTAACGGTAATATGCGCGTAAAAAGGGGTGAGCTGAATCTAATGAAAAGCAGGGCGCGTGCAAAGGACAGATAAGATACAGAAAGGGGCGAACGATACGGATGAGATAATCTAGGCGGCCGGAGAACGAAGAGGTAATACACCAAGGCCAGGCGGGATGGGATATGGCAGAGCTAATGAAGCACAAATGTGTGGAAAGGATATCCGCTTGTCCGGCTGAAGAGTACTGGTGTGAAATACAACGGTGGGAAGGCGGAGAGTCGTGACGGTCTACGTATGCCGAGGCAGGGCGGGACCAGTCGAAATCGGAGCAGTAAGGCGGTGCGGCGCGTCGGAAGGAAAAGACAGAAGAGGAGGACGGACTACTAAGGGGCAAGGTTAAAACCGGAATATACGTGTCGGAGTTGTCAGGGGATTTATCAAGAGGTGAGACCGCGGAAACCCGATGGTGGCCAGCCGGTAAGACCTAGGTGTCTGCAAAGTGCTGGGATAGAGACCAATTTTCTGGTACCGAAACCGAAAGGGGGGCGCGATCAATTGCAACTACGGATGCAGAGTATCAGCCGGAGAGTCGTGAGGACGGGACAGGGGAGGGCACGACACATGGGGTTTTTCTATCGGCTACCGGAAGTGGCGCGGCGGTAGGATTTATATAAGCGCGGCGAGACTTCACCCCGGGCCTGGCTAACCCCCGGTGGGGTGAACAATGGCGGGCGGATCGCCTCCGAGCCCCTGCGCCTGGCGCGGGAATTTGCCTGTCCCTGCTTCCCTCGTACCTAGCCAACAAAAGCACCGTAAATAATAATACGCCGGCCCGCTCGGTTCTTCAGATGACGGAACGGGCCGACGCTGTGGACAGCTAAATGAGGGAGAAGCGGGAGGCAGATGCTGCTCGTCAAGCCACGGCCATCCCCGAGCCGTGATTCGTGCCGGTGGTCGCACAGCCCTAGCGGCGAGCGGGGTTGGTATTGGCAGAGTCCGGG
>JANBPT010000970.1:0-17681 GCA_027575765.1 Tieghemiomyces parasiticus
AGTCCATGCAGTACCACTTCCGTGCCAATCCGGAGCGTGAAACCTCATCGCCAGTATATCGTGGGGGATTATTCCGAATAATGAGGCCTTCCAACTTGGAGACCGATAATGTCGTTGGAAAATGGACTGGGCTTGGCTCTTCCCAATAATCGCACTCACACCTGCGAGTTAACTTTTTTTTTCGTAGGCTTTGTGGGCGTCTGGTGCACAACGGACGAACCGATAAGACTGGTTTAAACGCCCGCTCCCACACCAAGCAATGCGGGTTTTAGCAGACCTGCAATTGCGTGGCCTAAGGTTTTGTGATATCTTCTATCTATACGCATTTGTACAGGGAAGCGAGATAAGCGAGTGGCGTTGATATCTGAATATCGACTGTGCCGGCTGGACCGGATACCACCGCCAATATGAGAGACTGCCGTGAAATAAACGTACTCCGGTGAATGCCCACGTGCCCAAGGTTTAGTGCGTGGCAGGTTTTCAGTATGATAGTTCATCAAGCCAGACTAACGCTTCACTCCCCTCCCACCTACATCTGGTCGGTAAGGAATGCCGTGCCAATCGATCAGCTAAGGCAGAAGAAAGTCTAGGTGGTGGGAATGATAGCAACCCATCCATTATCCTTTTCCTCCATCGGGTCAAACACTGACATGGGAAGCCGGAGGTGGGGGGGGGATCAACTGACCGGATGGTGAGCTGGCCCCAGAGCCACCTCTTCTTATAACCAACGGGCCGACCTACTAAGCCGTTCACAGCCGAACACGCGAGTGACACTAGCCGGTGGCCAATGAGCTCACGGGATACCATGGCTCAGTAAGGCCGTATGTTTGGGAAGTGCCAAGTTCCTATTCATAAAAGGGTATACCTTATGAGTGAATTCTGTAACACCGTCATCCAAAATAGGCCATGCTTTCGTAATATTGAGTTGGGCCAAAGTCCGGTCCAATCCTCTACTAGGACAGCATTGCCGTGCGGTCTACTTCCCATCCTGAAACAGTAGACAGTGGCCCGGTGGTTCTGTAATAAGGCGGTAGAAGGTGGCCACGTCGTCCATTCGGCCCAATACCAATGTAAGTACCCAAGTTCAGAGGCCAGAATTCTGACGCGATCTCCCAGCCGAAACCGTCGAGGTTGGTGGATAGCGAACCACGTCACTGGGGGGTTAGCGCCGAGTTCAGTGGACCATCCTCCTTTCTTACTTCTCCAGTAATGTCAATGCTCGGAAACTGCAGGGCGCAGCATGTTGACTGCCCGTTCCAACAACGCACGCCTAAAATTCTATCTTAACTCTGCCAGCGTCACAGCCAAGCCAACTGTACGGTGCGTTGGCGTACATGTCCATATCCACACTGACGATATCAACTCCAAAATTATGCGATCAATTAGACATTACGAAAGATGACAAAAGTATGGGGGCGATTCGATTGTAAAAGTATAGGAAATGTTGATCAAAATCGCGCCGAACCGAGGCCGAGGAAAAGAAAAGCACGAGTAAGGGCACAAACAAGGTGGGCGGAAACAAAAAAAACGGTGCTAAAAATGGCAGCTCAAAGAGGGTGAACGAACAGGGATGGGTTGGGGAACGACGTAAGTACCATGAAGAGAGGGTGTCAAGAGCGCTAACCAGGTCAATCTTGGCTGCTTGACCTAGGCAAGGGGAGCCTGGCAAAGGGCTGCGGCCGACAGAGAGGAAGGGAGGGCAGGCGAAGGCAAGTACACATGGTGGAAGTCTCTCTTGATCTGTGGTGTCTGGACGGGAAGTGGGGGGATGGGTACCAGCAAAGGCAACCCCCCCCCCGCAACCAGTAAGACAATGAGAGCGGGTACGATGAGAAGTGCGACAGGACGGAAGGGTAAAGAGTGGGGACGGGTGGGCTTAACGAACCGACGGTGACGATTAAATATTACAACCTGGGGGTTAGTCAGCCAGAAAAGGGTGAAGGAGAATGCGCAGAGGGTCTCTACAGCACCAAGCACTTGTGGGTCTTAGGCTTAATTGGGGTCGGGATGAGCACGGCGCGGATAGCTTCGTCAAACACGTTCTTGAGGCCCTTCTGCGTCAGGGCCGAGCACTCCAGGTAGCGGACAGCCTTGATATCCTTGGCCATCTGCAGGCCCTGGGTATAGGTGATGGGAGACATGCGCTTGTCCCGCAGCTTCTCAATGGTCTCGCGGTCTTCGCGGAGATCAAGCTTGGTGCCGACCAAGATGACGGGGATGTTGGGCGCGTGGTGGTCAATCTCAGGGTACCACTATACCAGACGAAGGCGTGGGTACGATAATGGGGCGAGGGGGGGTAGCAGCGGTAGGTCGTGGGGTTAGAGAAGGTAGAGTAAACGGTCCAAGTTTGACGCCAGGCGATCTCGTCAGAGGACGCGGCGTAGACGCGGTCACTGCGCATTGGTTCAGGGACTGACGAGCACTCACCTTCGTTCGGACGTTCTCAAACGACGGAGGGCTGACCAGAGAAAAGCAGATGAGGAACACGTCCGTCTGCGGGTAGGACAGGGGTCGTAGACGATCGTAATCCTCCTGGCCGGCTGTATCCCACAGCCCCAGGTTGATAGGCTTGCCGTCCACCATTACATTGGCAGAGTAGTTGTCAAACACGGTGGGGATGTATTCACCAGGAAACGCGTTTGTCGTGTAACTAATCAGCAGACAGGTCTTACCCACGGCACTGCACAAGGGCGGCGGCGGTGGGGGGGGCAAAGGAATGGATGAGGGTAGTGAACAATGAGGTATGGTTAGTGTGGGCGGCTAACGGCCTGAGGAGAGAACGGGTGAATGCGTTTGGAGACAACCTGGCGGGCGAGAGACACGGGAACTCAGGTGTGGTACTTACCCGTCGCCGACTACAACACACTTAATGGCCTGCATGGTTAGAGGATGCAACGTCTGAGGGAGGCAGGTGGGTGGATGCTGTAGGGGCGCAGCCAGTCGAGGCAAGAGGAAGGGTAAAGGTTGGGCGGAGATTAGCTACGCGAGATGAGGGCTGGCATAAAGTCAAGGGTGCCGCGGAAGAAAGGAAAGGGTGGGGCGCCCGGTACCATGTCGCGCGGCGCTGTGTCCCTCCCCCTCTTTACACGCCATGGCTAAGGCAGACTGGGACAAGGATACACGGGCCCGACGCAAACTCGGAGGGCGGGTAAGCACGGTGGGCGGCCTCCGCAGGAATGCGAGGCCGGTCACTCCTCTGCCTAATACTTACATTCCAAGTGTGTAGATGGCAAAAGATTTGGGCAAAAAGACCTGGGCGGCGAGGAAGGACGGGATGTGGGGACTGCCGGCCTCAGGGTAAGATTAAAAGGGGGCTAAGCTGGGAAGGTTGACTTCCTAAGACTTTGTGAATTGAGACAGTATACAACGCGTTAGGAGATGAGACGGGCGGAATGTCAAAGGGGTGAAGCAGTACAGTCAAGGCATACGCATACACATAAAGAGAGATGGAGAAGTTAGGGGTGTCGCGGGCGAATTGACAAAAGAATGAGGGCAGGGTCGTGACGACAGGAGTGGATGGGACGACGGGCGATGCAAGGGCGGAGGCCAGGATGGCAGGGGAGCCGGGTGTATGCAGCGTCGGCGGTTGGGTAGAGGGTGCGGCAGCGGCACGCGCGGGGTACGGGGAAATAAAAGGGTCGACAGAGGTAGGTTCCCGCGTAGTGGTCGTGCGAGTCGTACAGGGGTTCGGTTGTAACGAGGGGGCGGTGAGAAGTGGTGGGGTGGTTAGCACGTGTCGCGGTTATGCCAGAAGTGGTTACGGGCTGCTTCACCAGGCATACAGGGTACAAGACAGCCCTAGCAGGCCTCGGGCTACCAAGCCAGGTAGAGAGATGAGGGAGGACAAGGGTGCCCCTCGCTATGCACGCATACTTGCAGCCTCTCGCACCCCGACTAATCCGGTACTACCGGGGGTAGTGCCCGGGCCAAGGCTTACGCTGTCAGCCCCCAGAGGAGGCTGCGCTTACCGCAATCCACCTGTCGCACTGGAAAGTAGCTCTCAGAGAGCCAGTAAGCGAGAGAAAGGCGGATGGGCTTACCTGGTAACCCAGAAAGGGGGACGCGTGTGGAGGAGAAGACAGTTGGCTAAACAACGACGCTGGGTTGGTACACCGACTAGCAAGGCTCAGGCACCTCGGCTTTCAGGGTAGACTATAGGAGAGCGATGGATGCAACTGGATGGGTGAGGGTTTAGGAAGAAGTAGTCAATTCGCACGGGCCGGTTAGGTGGTAAGCAAATGGGTAACGAATGCAAAGGATGCCTTAGATGGTGTCGGGTTGGTAAGCGGAGAACCAAAAGGAAGGGGGGGGGGAGACCAGTCAGCGTCCCTGGCTGTGGAGAGAGCGGGGGGGAGAGGCCCAGGCAGGCCGAGGGCGGGGATATGTGGAGACGAATCGATAGGCACTTTCGCCCACAGACCAGCGGGTGGGAGGGGGAGTGCCATGGTGTGAGTGGGAAGTTCGGTGGGTACTGTTGGGCGGGTCGAAGGCTACGGTGCGGGGGCGAAGAAAGGAGAAGACGGATGATCCACGTCGTTGAGATGGGCGGCCTGAGGGATAGACGAATAACGCATCCACTGGTCCGCCCAATCCTTCGCTACCCGCTCCGTGTGCCGCAGCCCAATGGGGTCACCAATGCCTACCAGAGATATGTGCCTTGAAGTTTACGCATGAGCCACAGGTTGGAGCCAGCATTGTGTGGGGAGAGGGGAGGGGTGACGCCCATTCCTGGCGTATAAATGGACCCCGTGCAGATGGGAACGGCAGGTGTAACCAGAACCGCCTTTGATGGCTGACCCGGCTTTCAATAGCAATTTACCTCCCGTGCCCCAGGAGACGCACCTGCGTACATACTCGCCGGGCGGCATGGGGGGGGGGGGCTCTTGCCCTGCAGCTCGGAGCGCGGCCGGCTCTTCCCCCGCTTTGTTGTGCAAGGAGTGCCGAGGGGGGGGGCCAGGTCTCGCCGTTGGGCGGCAGGCAGGGTCTTAGAATTTGGTGCACGGCTCCGTCTATCCGCAGGCTCTGCAATTCTCCAGATCGACGCCTGGTACTGGCAGTTTAGAATGGGGTGTTTTACTTGCCCCAGCCCTTTAGCCGGATGGTGGGTCTGTAGAAAGCACTGGTGTTGAGCATCCCAGCTCTCCACCCAGCCCACCATGCGGCGGGTGCGAGCTGGCCGCCGTTTATTTCGTTCTAACCCTGAGCAATTTTAGCTACTTGCCTTGGCCGCCCTACCTGTACCGCTTTGGCGGAGGAAAGATAATCTTTGCAGATCCTGCGGAGGGTTACTCGCCCAGACCTATTCGGGATCGTCCATGATTGAGACCCCAATGCCCTCTCGCCAACCGCTTCATGGCAAGTTTTGCTGCGTTATTCTCCTTCGCATGGTTTATTTATTTAGAAAACCACACCATTTGCGTCAAGGATTTCTGGCATAAATTGTAGGCCTAGCCTACTCCAGGGTCTGCGCAGTGCCGCGATTACAAACCATACGCCCACGCGTTACAACCCATCGGGAGCCCGGGGACGGTAGGGACTCCAAAACTAGCGCCATACCTCGACCTGACAGGTGCCAACGTACGCCAAGCAATTCACTAGTCCACTCCACCAAAGTGTCGAGCCCGATCGACGATGTCGAATGCACGAGTAGGGACATATACTGTGAAGGCAAGGCGGAACCTCATCTATTAATAAGTTACCAACCTTCGCCAGTCCAAGGTAGATGCCACAATGAGGCGTCTGATTGCCACTCGAGTGCGAGGCTTGGTACATCGGGCCCGACCAGGGTTCATGATATCTCCCCTACCAAGTCCCGACATTCTAAACGCCAGCCCCTTGGCCAGGGTCATCCTCACCTTAACCCTTGGCATCCAATCACGGCGCCACGAATATTGTGCCTGTCCGCCATATAGCAGACGCAGTTCTCGCCCAATGTAGTCTAGAGAGCGGACTAGCGCACGTAGGTAATTGCAACGGCAGTGACGCACCTGGGGTCAGCGGCCTCGTTCGCGCACATCTCCCTCTCGGTAGTGTCGAGGCTAGGGGGAGGGTGACATATCTATCGCGTGTTTAGACCTATTATCCGTAGAGCGTGACTGGTGTCATAGATAACACGGGTCAGCCTCGAACCACTCATAGCAACTCACAAGGGCTGCACCCATAGGCCCACAGACCGTAGTATGCCTTCCCCCCCCAACCCCATTACCGACCCGCCACGCCATCGCCATCCCTTGCTACGCTCGGGGTCCCTGCGGAATGTCCGCTTGCCCCTCATTGACAAGCCAAGTCTCTGCGCCTTGTGACTTGACTTGGAACTTTGGCCGTTTGACGGCAGAAGGGGCAGAGTGATGGCGGCTACGTGATGCGCCATATGGGAGGAGTGGGTGAAGGCTATCCCTCCACTCCCGTGCTCGGCCGAACCAAAGCGACTTGGGGCTGCTATGGCCGACAAGGTCAGGAGGGCATACATATCCGGCGTCCACCTCTATCAATTAGATGCCATTATGCGGACCCATTGGGCAGGTGATAGAGCCATGCCAAATTGCGCAGGGGCTTGGGAACCCGGTAATCCACTTTATTATATTCAAAACAGAGCAATGGCTAGTAAGGGGGGACTCGTTTTTTTGTTGCCCTCGGCCTCGACCTCCGCACTTACAGCAGCAAATATGATGTAATTGATTGAAACCTGTTTCCCCATGCTCCTCGGCCGTTCAGTCGGGATACCGCTGCCTTCTCTTAACGACCCAAGCCCGAATGGCTACCAACGTGACGACTACAACTTTGACGCGACCCTGTCTGCCATTGTAAGGGCCACATTCCCTAATCACATTGTTACCCAGGCCTGTTTGGCCTCTTTTGCGCTTGCGTAACCCACGCGTAGGCAGGGCTCCACCGCCTAATAACCAGGCCACCGGGCACCATAGCTCTAGGGGCAAGTCCCACTTGACCAAACCATTGGATGGCACCCCGCCGTCAGGCCTAGCGATACACGTGCTCTCCCCCCCTCCCGTCCCATCCCCAACATGCCCAGGCCCAGCCTTTGGGAGACTAGCAGCGGCCCTTCCCTCCTCCCTTCGCGGCTCCCATAGTCAACGCTGGTCAATTTTTGCGGGGCTGCGTCACTCGGGGGACCCACCGGTTCTTTACGATTTGGTTACCGATTGTGCCCTGCAAACCACTCTTGTTTTCTTCATTTGTTTCCGGGGCCCCGATTTCTCAATACTCTGGCCATATCCTCACCTCCTTCTATTGTGCGATCCCCTGCCCTCCGGTTCGCACCCTTTCAACCGATTAGGACTGCTCATTACCCGTTGTTAGCACCGACACCTCCGTGTCACCGCGCAATCCACTTGTCCACAGTTCACCATGCGTGCCTTTCATCTAAACCGCATGGGTCAGCGTGCGCTGCTTAGTCGCGCCACTTCCGGATCCGTTCGCCAACGCCTGCTCCTGCAGACTCGGGCTGCACCTCTCGGGGCCACTAGTGGCGTGCGATCTTACGCTGCCGCGGCCGGCCCCGATCCGGCTGACGGGTTCTTGCAGGGGAACGCCGCTCATTACGTCGAGGACATGTACGCTGCCTGGCTAAAGGATCCCACCTCGGTCCACGCCTCGTGGCAGTCCTACTTCAAGAACGTCAGCAACGGACTACCGCCCAGCCAGGCCTACCAGGCCCCGCCGACCCTACTCTCCGGGTCGACCATCGGTCTGCCCGGCGCCTCGGCCACCGCGGCCCTCGGTAAGGCCCCCAACAACGTCCTGGACCACCTGAAAGTCCAGCTTCTCGTACGGGCCTACCAGGTGCGTGGTCACCACCTGGCCAAGCTGGACCCCCTGGGTATCATCAAGCCCGCGGAGGACGCCGCCACCAGTAACGAGCTGGACTATAAGACCTACGGATTCACCGAGAGCGACTTGGACCGCAAGTTCAACCTGGGCCCCGGTATGCTCCCCGGCTTCGGCAAGCACGGCCCGCCCGAGCTCACTCTGCGCCAAATCATCCAGAACCTGCAGACCGTGTACTGTGGGTCCCTGGGTATCGAGTACACCCACATCCCCGACCGCACCCAGTGCGACTGGATCCGCGAGCGTTTCGAGATCCCCAACCGCTACCAGTACAGCGCCGAGGAGAAGCGGACTATCTTGGATCGCCTGGTATGGTCCGATTCGTTCGAGCGTTTCATCGCCAAGAAGTGGGTCAGTGAAAAGAGGTTCGGCCTGGAGGGTTGCGAGGCGCTCATCCCCGGTATGAAGGCGCTGATCGACCGCTCCGTGGAACTGGGAATCAACTCCATCACCATGGGCATGGCCCACCGCGGCCGCTTGAACGTGCTCAGCAACGTGGTGCGCAAACCCAACGAGTCCATCTTTTGTGAGTTCAGTGGTACCCTGGAACTGCTGGGCGAGGGATCCGGCGATGTCAAGTACCACTTGGGCATGAACTACGACCGGCCCACCCCGTCAGGCAAGCGCGTCCACCTGTCGCTGGTGGCCAATCCGTCCCACCTGGAGGCCGTGGACCCCGTCGTGCTGGGCAAGGTGCGTGCTACCCAGTTTTACACCAACGACGAGGCCGAGCGTGCCCACTCCATGCCCGTGCTGCTGCACGGTGACGCCGCCTTCGCGGCCCAGGGCGTGGTCTACGAGACTATGGGCTTCTCAGAGCTGCCCGGTTACACCACGGGTGGCACGATCCACATCATCGTCAACAACCAGATCGGGTTCACCACCGACCCGCGTCTGGCGCGGTCCACCCCGTACTGCTCGGACATTGCCAAAACGGCCAATGCACCCATCATCCACGTGAACGGCGACGACGTGGAGGCGGTGGTGTACGCCTGCCAGTTCGCTGCCGAGTGGCGCCAAAAATGGCATAAGGACGTGGTTATTGACATCATTTGCTACCGCCGCCATGGCCACAACGAGAGCGACCAGCCTAGCTTCACTCAGCCCCGCATGTACCGTGCCATCAAGAAGCAGCCCCCCGTTATTGACGTGTACACCAAGCAGTTGGTCAGCGAGAACTCGGTCACCCAGAAGGACATTGATGCCAACAAGGAGCGCGTGTGGGGCATCCTCGAGGAGAACTATGAACAGAGTAAGGACTACAAGCCCACCCCGCGCGAGTGGCTGTCCAGCGCCTGGAACGGGTTCAAGTCGCCTAGCGAGCTGGCCGTCGAGACCACCCCGGCCTACCCGACCGGCGCGGCCCTGGACCTCCTGCAGCACGTCGGCAAGATCACCACCACCGTCCCCCTGGGCTTCGACGCCCACCCGGTGCTGGCCAAGATCCTCAAGGCGCGCGCCAAGTCGTTGGACGAGGGCGCCAATATCGACTGGCCCACGGCCGAGTCGCTGGCCTTCGGGTCCCTTCTGCTGGAGGGTAAGCACGTTCGCCTGAGCGGTCAGGATGTGGAGCGCGGTACCTTCTCGCAGCGCCACTCGGTGATGCACAACCAGAACACCGAGGAGCAGTACACGCCGCTGTGTAACCTAAAGCCCACGCAGGCCAAGTTCACCGTGTCCAACTCGTCGCTCTCTGAGTACGGCGCGCTGGGCTTCGAACTGGGCTACTCGCTGGTGAACCCGCACTCGCTTATCATGTGGGAGGCGCAGTTCGGCGACTTTGCCAATACGGCCCAGGTCATCATTGACCAGTTCATCGCGGCGGGCGAGAAGAAGTGGCTGCAGCAGTCCGGCCTAGTGATGGTCCTCCCGCACGGTTACGACGGCCAGGGCCCCGAGCACTCGAGTGCGCGCATTGAACGGTACCTCCAGCTGACCAACGACCATCCGGACGTGTATCCGTCGGAGGAGAAGCTGGCGCGCCAGATCCAGGACTGCAGCATGCAAGTGGTGTACTGCAGTACCCCAGCCAACTTCTTCCACGTGCTGCGCCGCCAGGTCTACCGCGACTTCCGCAAGCCGCTCATCTGCATGACGTCCAAGTCGCTCCTGCGCCATCCGCTGGCCCGCTCGACCATGGCCGAGATGACCGGTAACACGTACTTCCAAAAGTACATCCCGGAGCCGCACGCGCCCGAGACTTTGGACGCGCCCGAGGCCATCACGCGGCACGTGCTGTGTACGGGCCAGGTCTACTACGCCCTCCTGCGCGCCCGCGAGCAGAACGGTCTCCGTAACGTGGCCATCTCCCGCGTCGAGCAGATTACGCCGTTCCCGTACGACGAGGTCCGAGTCCACGCCGACAAGTACCCGAATGCCACTGTCGTGTGGTGTCAGGAGGAACCCATGAACTTCGGCGCCTGGTCTTACCTCCAGCCCCGCATCACCACCTGCCTCTCCAAGACCGAGCACCACGCCGGAAAATCCCCTGTCTACGCCGGCCGGGACCCCAACGCCGCCGTCGCCACCGGGCTCAAGAAGCAGCACTACCTAGAGGAGTGGAGCTTCCTCAGTGAGGCCCTCTTCGGCGAGGACCGCAAGCCCAAGGACATTGTGTCCGGGGTGCCCCAGTGGTAAACCAAAAAAAAAACACAATATTATGACCCCGCAACCTTTGGCGCGTCTCTGCGCGAGGTCGTCAGCGTTGTCGTCGATTAGATCGTTACACACCGTAGCCCATATACCGCGGTTCCTCTCATCCTCGTAGCGTGGCCCCTTAAACAATGGTATCGTTTCTGAACGACCCAGGCACTTTACACCCCCCCTCTCTCCACCATTCCCCCCCCTGCTTTTATTACTTTCTTTTACCAGCCTCACATCATCTTCAATGACGACCATGCCTAAATATTTTCCATCCATCTAATGAGAGTGTTTTTTTTTTCAATTGACTAGCTCCGTCCAACGGATCAGCATTAGCAGGTGGTTTGTCGCACAAAATGGCTGCACAGTTACTATCCTTGGCATTGCCTGAGGTTTAAGTCAGGCACTTTGGCATAAGGGTGTGATCAATACTCGGCAGCAGTTTCGTTTTTGTGACTCTCTCCGGATTCCATGTCCGGTCCTAGTGACGCAGGGTGACTCACGATCTAGAAGAGGCGGCTTATCTTTGGGTATATTTCCAGACCAGTCGGTGGCCCAGAGGCCTATGGGCCAAGCTGGCAGAGGGTCGCATGTGACAGTGCGCTGCAAGCGGGAATCCTCAGCCCACCTGGGTCAAATAATCGAAAGATAGCAGGGGGGGCTCAAATGGCAGCCGCTTTTGACCTGGCAATCCTGTCACGTGCCGGAGGCAATTGGCATGGTTCTGTGACTTGCTTACCCCTTTCCTCCAAATCCGACTGGCTGTACGTCCCCGGTTCGAATCCAGGGCTATAATATTTAAAACCGAGGGACCGACTTCCCCTTTCCTGGCCCAAGAAGGGTCTGCACCCGAAAGCGACGGCCTAGGTCCTGGCTCGTAGATAATTACCGCAGCGCCGAGGTGCCGGTGACTTTCGGCAGCCTAGTAGCTACGATGGTGCTGGCAGGTCCAAACCTTCCAAGAAGTGTCACGCCGAAACGGAGACCTGCAGACCAGGCCCAGGCCCACCAAGGGCCCAATCGGCTTGCACCCTGCGCCACCGACATATGCAGACGGGCACGCGCCAAAAACCCCGTGCGTGCCCCCTCCCTCCCCGCCAGGCCTGCTAGGTGCGTGTGAGGGGGGAGGAGGGTGGGGGGAGAAAATAGCCGTCATCCGTCGCCGGTTCTGGCTTGTGAGTGGTCTGTCATTGCAGGACCCACCGGTGCCCTGCTGCAGGCTCGTGATATTTACCTGTAGCGGTGAGCAGGAAAGGCCTTCAGCTGTCCATCTCTTCCAGCGCTTCGTCCCGATGCGCACGTGTCAGGGCTATAAAACATCGCCGTCACGGCGCGTTCCCCAGCCGTAATAATATCTCGGTGCTCTTGTTTTAAATGGCCGCTCAGTGCGTACTACATCCCTCAACCCTTACATAGCCCTCCACTACGCCTTTCAATCTATCACAGTTCCACTGCCCCCTAGCTAGATCCTTCACCCCCCCCCCCTCTCCCTGTCGATTCTCTTATAACTTCCTCTCCTACAATGCCCGCCCAAAACTTCCTCGCCCAGGAACAGCGAGCCTTTGAGACTGAGGTCGCTGCCGTCAAGCAGTGGTGGCAAGCCGAGCGCTTCCGTAACGTCCTGCGGCCCTACTCCGCCGAAGCGGTGGTGAGTAAACGTGGCAGCCTGGCCATCAATTATCCGTCTAATGACATGGCTCGCAAGCTTTGGAATCTGGTGGAGGGCCACTTCAACGCCCGGACCACGGCCCACACCTTCGGGTGTCTGGACCCCGTCCAGGTGAGCCAGATGGCCAAGTATCTGCAGGCCGTGTACGTCTCCGGCTGGCAGTGCAGCTCCACGGCGTCGACCAGCAACGAGCCTGGGCCGGATCTCGCGGATTACCCGATGGACACGGTGCCTAACAAGGTCGAGCAGCTGTTCATGGCTCAGCTCTTCCACGATCGCAAGCAGCGCGAGGCCCGTCTGGCTACCCCGCTGGCCCAGCGCGCCGCCCTGCCCCACGTGGACTACCTGCGCCCCTTGGTTGCCGACGCTGACACGGGTCACGGTGGCATCACAGCTAACATGAAGCTTGCCAAGTTGTTTGTGGAGCGCGGGGCCGCCGCCATGCACATTGAGGATCAGGCCGCGGGAACCAAGAAGTGTGGCCACATGGCTGGTAAGGTCCTAGTGCCCATTTCGGAGCACATCAACCGCCTTGTGGCCATGCGCGTCCAGCTAGATATTATGGGCGTCGAGAATCTACTCGTCGCCCGTACCGACGCCGAGGCCGCCACCTTGCTCACCTCCAACATTGACCCGCGCGACCACCCGTTCGTGATTGGTGCCACCAACCCGGACCTGCCCAGCCTGGCTTCTGTCATGGCCCAGGCCGAGCGTGACGGCGCGGCCGGTGAGGCCCTGGAGGCTGTGGAAGGCGAGTGGATCGCCCGCGCTGGGCTGCAGACCTACGGTGCCGCGGTCGCCGCCGCCTTGGCTAAGGCTGGTCGCAGTGACGCCGAGATCCAGTCCCAGTGGTTTAGCCGCTACTACCAGCTTGATAACCCGGAGGCCCGCCAGCTGGCCGCCCAGCTCGGCGCCAGCGTAGCGTGGGACTGGGACAAGCCCCGCGTACGCGAGGGTTACTACCGGTACCAGGGCGGCACTGAGTGCTGTATCGCCCGCGCCCTGGCCTACGCGCCCTACGCCGACCTCTTGTGGATGGAGACGGCCAAGCCCATCTACGCCCAGGCCCGGCAATTCGCCGACGGTGTACACGCCAAGTACCCGTGGGCCAAGCTAGCCTACAACCTCTCCCCCTCCTTCAACTGGGATGCGGCTGGTATGAGTGACGAGGAGATCCGGACCTTTATCCCGCGTCTGGGCCAACTGGGCTTCTGCTTCCAGTTCATCACCCTGGGTGGCCTGCACGCGAACGGGCTGGCTACCGACGCTCTCGCCCGCGACTACGCCCAGCGCGGCATGCTGGCGTACGTCGAGGGTGTACAGCGTGTCGAACGTGAGTCTGGAGTCGATATGCTAGCCCACCAGAAATGGTCGGGTGCCCACTACGTCGACAGCGTCATGAAGACGGTTACCGGCGGCGTGTCTTCTACCGCCGCCATGGGCAAGGGCGTGACCGAGGCCCAGTTCTAAAGCCTTATAGAGCCTATCGTTTGGTTACCGCGCCCTTCATGTGTGGGCAGCCATGCCACCACCTCGCCAGTTTCCATTAATTGTGTCGTGGAACCCCTCCGTTCAAGTTTGGTTGATCGGGGGGACTTTGAGTAACCGTAAGGATGAATTAGTGCCCGTTGGACCCTGAGTAAAATATATACATGTAATGAGACTAGGGCTTACCCTACAGTGGGATGAATAGACTTCAACCTCAATTAAAATTGCGGGCCACTTCAAAAGATTGGCGAGGGCGGAGATTGCATAAACAAGCGTACATGACGAGTGTATGCGGACAATTTCACTACAAGCATTAATGAACACAGGGTTGTCTTATGGAACCCCAAGTCTCTACTGCAACGCACCAACTGGGCGTAGAAAAGTACCCACGGCCTGCACTGGTGGTCGACACGTTGATTTGGCGGGTAGAGATGCCTTTCGGTGGATCTAGACAGAGGGTGGGGGGGGGCTAGCCAGAGTTTTCAGGCTGCCCAGGGGGGTACCTAGTCACGTCGTTGAGGGCGATATGCGTACGTCGTTAGGTTTTTGATGATACGCTTGATAAGGTAGTGTAAGGTTAGTAATCCTTATGTATCGTCCAGGTTCGTTTGGCTGCCGGTCCCTCAACTCCAGCAACGACTCTAGGTTGCGATGGTAGATCATCGATGGCAAGGCCAGGTAGGTAGCGAAGGGTTCAAGGGAAAGTCTTTGTGTATCAGATCGATCGGTTAGCGGCTTAACTTTGAAATGTAAGCACCTTCTCCTCTTCATAGTGAAGCAGACAAACCTTGTCAACGATGGTCGATGTAGGACAGGAATTTTGAACTACTGCCAAGGGCTGGACCAATATACTGATTACTGCCGTCTGGAGGAGATCTCTTTCATCGTTGGTGATTAAACACGCTGCTGGCCGTACCTTGAGCTTTTCTTTCCGCCTACAACCAGTGAACTAAGATGAAAGAGGGGGGGCATCAACACATGTTGCCTTACTATCGAATACAAGCTCAAAAGCATTTGAATCGAGGGGTTTGACCAATTAAATCATTCCCGCATTTTTATCCTACTTACCCACTGCCCGTTTATCGCCCTTCTCGCCTTCATCCAGCGGAGAACACTCCGCACTTCAATTATCCCTTCGTTGGTCCAGTCGAGCGAGTTAAGCTACTCTAGTTACTTAGAGCCCACTGAGACGGCCCGTTCAATAGGTGCCGTCGAGAAGAGGTAGGAAAAGTAAGGATGTACCAGCACTGATTTCACAATATCTGATCATACTAGATCTACGTTCAAAACGACTCTCCACCGAAATTCGACCAGGGTGAAGGGGAAGCAGGGAGGAAACGTAGCGGACGTGGAGAGAAATCGTTTAATAAGGTTGTACATAATCAGTTGGAAACCAGAGATGATCATTTGCGACCAGGGTAAAGAAAGAGCCCAAGGTACCGTTTGAATAGTTGGTCTGATAGGCCGTGGTTTGGTTTCGAATGACGGAGAGCATACGCACAACGGCTAAATATATGTACCATATGCTACACTCATTATCTTGCTCTCTCCTACCTTGCCTAGTGCCCAAGGTAGCCAATTTCTTAGTTTTTTCTTTGATGAGCCAAAACCGAGCTCTGACTACCCTACAGGGTGAACAAGGATCGTCGGCGAGAACGCCAGGGGGGAGGAACAGGGGCAGGAGTAGTCAATTTCGATTTTGCACGGCGGTCAAGTCTGTGACTACCACTGTCTCCTTATCGTGCTCTCTGTTTAGTGGAGCGCCAGCAATCCAAAGCCTTAGTAAATCGGCTTCTTGGCCGCCTATGCCGGGGTAGGCAGGGTAAAGTGTAAGCCAGCCATTGAAAGGTATGTCCCTAGAGTGTATAAAAGCTGCGCCATTCGTCCTCGCCGTTGATATTTATCAGCCTATTCATCCTGACCTGAACCGGCCATTACTGTACCTCCTACCTGCCTTTTGACATCGCTCTCCTCGCGTGCACCCTTCGGACGCTAGTATCCTACGGGCCCTGACCCCACAATATCTGCAGCTCTTCTAATTCAAATTTATCGTGGCCTTAATCCCTACGCCTTTGATTCCCTACACCAGTAGATCGTCATCAACCCGTACCACCACATCCCCCATCCCCCCTTGGTGACTTCTCCAGCCATGTATACCTCCGCCAAGGCCACCTTCCTCTCACTAGCCGTGCTCTGCCTGGCCACCGTTGTCCATTCCCATGTCAGCGTCGCCTTCCCCTGCGTGCCCAATTCTGACTACGCAAAGTGCAAAGGCTTTGGCAAGCAAGATAACGATTTGGCCGCGCCAACCGGCGAGGCGTTGACCTATGACGAACGTGCCGGTATTGTGAATCTAAACGGCGGGGTCTGTCGCAGCTCCATTCCGACGAAGAACGCCGGGGCGTGGACTGCCGGTACCACCGAGACCGTGTTGATGACCAATCACGGCACCCACAAGTTCGGCAACTGCCAGTGGTCCGTGAGCTATAATGGCGGCAAGACCTTCGCCGTGTTCGACCAGACCTTCAAGGACTGCCTTTCGGAGAGTGGAGCGACTACCAATGAGAACGGGAAGAAGCTCTTCAACATCAAGGTCAAGGTGCCAGCTAACCTGCCGGCCAAGAAGAATGCCATCGTGTCGTGGACCTGGAATGGTCGGTCCGACTACCGCGAGCTCTTCTGGAACTGCATGATGCTCGACATTGTGAATCCCAACAGCCCCGCCTCCTTCACGGCACCCCCGCTCTCCCTCTTCAACTTCGTCTTCACGGTCGGCGGCAAGAAGTACGGCTACGTCCTACCCGACATGGCCGGTGACGCAAACGATTGGAGCGACCTCTACATCAACCAGCCCAAGGTCACGGTTACGGCGGATGGCAAGGTTACAGGCGGAGAGGGAGGTATCTTCCCGGTGATGATTCAGGCCAAGAAGGGAGATAAGATTTCCGCTTCCCAGGCCGTCCACGTCTCCGAGAAGACTCTGCCCAAGCCGCTGCCGAGCTAGAGTATCACGGTCAAGTGAAGCGCCGTAAGGAGCCACTGCCTCTCCGAGGTCAACCTAATCGCTGTTTACGATGACCATGTCACCAACCCAGATAAGCGGGTCCTTAGGCTCGACGTTTGCCCAGCGGGGATGGTGCTACCCAACCTGGCAGGTGGCTGCTCGGGCAACTAAGCTCCTACATTTGACAGCAGTGGGCAGTAGAGGTCACACTCGATGCGCAGCCATCGTTAAATCCTGCTTCCCACCCCCTGTCCTATGAACCACTATTCTTGTACTTTGTTAAAGTTAATCCCTCTCGGATTTGTAGTCACTTTCAAGCCCTTCTTTCTCTACTCACTTATATATAGCAAACTAGGTACCGCTTGTAGGCACTCGATGAAAGCTGGATTTCCGTGAGTTTATGCGGTACCTTATTGCTTGTGTTTTCCAGTCGCTCATAAATCATAATATCCCTCTACCTTTCATATTAGGGTTAATAATCCGGGACGCTATTCATTGCGAAGTTGGCTCAAGAGACTTCTCGGGGAGGGGCATATGTGGGGGTCCTGCTTCCCGCAATTGCCCGACAGACAAATAATGGACGATCCAAAGCCACGAGATAGGGAGACATGATCACCAGCCTCAGTTCTTGATTCTATAGTACAAGTTATTATTATTTTTTAATAAAAGTGAAACGTGTTTCTGGTCGAGGGGTCTGAACCCAATAATTCAAGGAGACCCATCTCCCACCATGCCGACCTCTCATAATCCACATAAAATGCATTGTATTCGAAACCTTAGTGAAATAAAAATTGGATCGAAATTCAAGAGTGGTATATATGAAATGGCGAATGGCCATATGACGCCCAGCGGGAGCGTTCACTGAAGCACCTATGTCATCTTTCCTCTTTCACTCTCACTCGCTTTCCTGATACATGTATATATTTAGGCCTGGGTCGTCCCGCTTTCCTTCTTGTTGCTCTCACGAAGGGTGACAATACGGTTGAAAACCAACTGGCCGGCTGCGGTGCAGGCAGCGGAATCCCCGCTAGCCAC
>JANBPT010000971.1:0-17661 GCA_027575765.1 Tieghemiomyces parasiticus
TAGGACCAGTAGTCGGTTGGAGTTAAATGGTGTGCAACAGCGGGGAACAAAGCGCAAAAGAGACTGGAGAACGGGCTGTGGAAGTATGCAAATGGTAGGGGTTAGGAAGTGGAAGTGCGACGAGGGAGTCGGATGTTGGGGTCCGCCCTGCTCCCAATGCCATTGCCGCCGTCTAACCCTCAGCGCCGGATTGCCGGGGAGGATTGGGTCCTGACGGCCCCCCGCTGTGGGGAGAGACCCTCACCGAGGTCATGGTCGCCGAAAGCGACGTGTTTGGCCAGGAGTGTGAGCTTGAGGCGAGACAGTGGTCCCTAGGGGGCTTGAAGGAGCTATCCATGCGGACGACCATTGGCGACAACCCCGACCAGGTGTATCCCTACGACTCCACCTTTGACCCGGACGGAGTTGAGAAGCTCAACCGGGAATACTACTCCCACATGACTGCTGTCGCCCAGGGCCGCATCCGCCGACTGGAGTATAAGTTGGATGCCGCTGACCAGCTGCTGGCCAGTCTGTTTGAGCAGTTGCCCTGCCAGTTGCAATGCATGTTTTTATGTTCACAATGTACACTATAATTTCCCCCTGTATCGATACTGTCAGCACCCAAACCAGCGGCGGCCGATCCTCCACCACCATGACTAGGTCTCACACTAGACCAGGAACCAACCGTCCACACCACGCCCATTATGATCCAGACGACCACTCAAACGACCCCAGTGCACAACCATCGGCTAGATAAGCCAACATTTCCCTTATTATCATGATCTTTATCCTTTTTTACGTATTTTCGATTGCATCTTCAATGAAGCAAGGCCCACCGGGGTCTAGACAACCACAGATACCCAGTAAAAATCTATACCCCCCACCTCCTATAGATTGGTGCACGTCAGCCGTACCGTCCCTTTGGCCAATTGATAGTTCATCCGACCATCAAATACACCCGGTTTAAACTACTCCGTCGAGATCTTGGCATAATCCTCTATACCCTGCTCCCATTACGTCGCCTGACAAGCTGGTTTTTCTCGCCAGCACCCTAGGAGCCACTGTTACAGTATATAATTTCTAACAACCCTCCCCCCTTCACCCAAGTCTGACCATCTCTCAGCACCATACCTAGAGACAACCGACCGCTGCAGCTGACTCTACAATCAACAATCCAATATGCCCCCAACTGGTATGATGGTCATAAGTACAACCCATATGGAATGGTCCTGGAGGTTGATTTTTCAAATGAGATTCAGTCACGAGGAACATTAGAACCCCAAACTCCCGTCCATGTAAGGAACCAGGTCCCAACCGGTTGGTTTAAAGTTACTGGTTCAGTCATGAACCCGGTTGGAAAGATATCCCCGCCAAGGCGAACTCCACTCAGTATTGATGCACCTATAGCTATACCCATTCTTACCAGGCCCCTATCTACTGTACATGAACCGTAGGGAGGGATATTACATGCGGATAATGGTGCATCCTTAATCGTCATTTGCTTAAGGCCTATCAACGCCATAAGTATATATGTGGCTACCAGAACAAGAATTACTGGGAATGAGCCCGTGATTGTCTAGATAGAAATGACAATGTTAGCTAACCTTGTGCAATATGGTCGTATCCAGCCCCCCCCCCACTTGGCGGCTTTTATCCGCCACATCCTGTTCACTGACAGAGAGTCCGAGTTACGCCATAGCTGCTGTGGGACTCAATCGCGGGTAGGTTTACTATAATCTTTGTAACGGCGCGCTAATCTCCCCCCCCCTAGTTAAGCACAAAAGTACCCTTATCATACAACCCGCAAGATAGCATTACTAATGGCATTCAAAATTCCGTAGCCCTGTTGTCCGTTGTGATGGGGTCCCTTGCTGCTACCACCGTATTTGGTCTTGCAATCCTCAGTAACTGACCGAAGAGAGACCATATTTTACTGACTTAATACTACTATTACGAGTAACACAATCTAAACCCCAGGCCCCATCGAACCTCCTTCGACGCTGTTGCACCTGACCACCGCGTTCGCCCGATGTGTATCGGGCGTAGTGTTTTGGATGTCGTCGTTGGGTTCAGAATGCTGGCGGCTGGTCCGAACTATACATCACCAAATGGCGTCAGGAGAAGCCTAGTTTCAACATGGGCTGTCCAGAGGTGCACGGCGACTAGATATTTAGAACCCAGAGCCTGAAACTCAAAATCAAGCTCCTGGGTAACACATCATGCTATATCTATGGTGTATATTAGCAAACAAAAGGTACATGATACAGAACGGAACGTGTGCCACCCGAAGATGTAGATGTTATAGATTGCAATAGGCACACATTGCTTCTACATACTTGTTGGAGGTAGAGCGCGGGCTAAAAAAAAGGCTGACAAGGCAAGCGTCTCCCCGCAAAGATCTTCTGACAGTCAAGCTAACTAGTAATGATCTGGCTACGACGTGGTGCGTTGGAGGAGGTAGGAGGACTAAGAGACTACGAAATGGCCAGATGTCAGACGTGATGGGCCAAGCATAGGCTACGTTGGGTAACCCACGCCACATGATAACCCGGGGAAGACCCTACACCGCGATGGTACTGTACATGTTCTTGCGGTTGGGCGGCAAGCATCCATGGGCGTTGTACGACAGACCGCAGGCATTACAGAGGTCACGCACACCGTCGGGGCCCTTACGTATGATGGAAGTCTGGGACCCATTACAACAGCAGTGGGAGCAGCGCCACTTAGCCAATTCCTCCGGGGGGAGCCGGGAGAGGTGCGAGCCCGAGGCGGAGGCGGGTTTGGATATGGCCCCGTCCGTCTCGAGGAGGCTGGGGGTGGTTAGGGTCGGGCCGCGGCTAGACGATGGCGTCGCTTGCATCTGGGAGCCCGACCGGGACGACCGCGTGGGCGTCAGAGGGTTATTCCCGGCGTAGCCCCCGCCACCAGGGGTCGGGTAGGGTGAGCCCCGCCGTCCACGGGAGGACTGGAGTAACCGCGCTGTCTCACGCCTCATTCGCCGCATGCTGCGTTCCTTATCGATCAAGATCTTTTCCAGATCATCCTGAGTGAGATCGTCAATGTGCGGGGTCCAGTGCTTGCCCTCGTCGGGTGGCCGGAGAACATTGATGGTGAAATTAGAGGTGAACCGCTGCCGGCCCCCGGGAAATCGTTCCTCGTGTTCGTCTGGGTAATGGATTGACACGATTCCCGTGTCATTCTCAAGGTCGAGTCGCTCGCGCTGGTACCGGAGGAGCTGTTCGCGGACGCTGTGAGCGATAAGCGGGACGTATTCACCACCTACGCCCAGATCGGCGGCCAGTTGCCGGGCAAAGTACTCGGGCATGGCCTGCATACTGGGGTCCTCGAGAGACGTCGTGAGGTCCCACTGAAACTGGTCCCGGAGGAGCTGCTTGCCCACCTGCAGCTCGAGCTGGACTGTGACTCGTACTGGTTCTGTGTAATGGTCCACCGGCCGTTGCTGCTCAGCGCTGGCCTCTTCAGACCGCATCACCAGGTCCTGGTGCCGGGTCTTTTGTAGCTCATAGAAATTGGAATGATCGATGAGCTGCGCCCTGATCGACTGGCTGATGGACTCAATGTTGGCCGCGTTGACCACGTTCAGGTCCGTGCAGAGCAACTGGGCAAACTTTTCAGGTGACATATAAGGCTCTGATTTGCAAATGGCGGGGGGAGGGTTGGCAGGGCATAGTAAAATGGACGGTAGTCAGCAGGATGTGTGAGGTAAACAGGTGGTGAGAGTGCGGTAAATAATAACAATAATTAGATTAAGTCGGGTTAGAGCGATGGCCCACGATCCTTAAGGAGGAAAATGATATGACCTGTTTAAAATAAGCAGCACATTCACTGTCGGTAAGGATATAGGCTCTAGCTGTCTGAAGGCAAGGGGGAAACCTTCCGATGGCTACGCGAGTCAGCTTAAAATAAATTAAGATGTCAAACAGGAGGGTAGATTACCCTCCCCCCTCGCAGCCTGCGATCTGGTCAATTATGGGGCACTTACCGTTCAAGTTCCACAGGAACATATCATGCAGCTTAACGGTGTCGAGATCGAGGTCGACACGGATGGGGATGAGGAACTCGTGCCGCTGGGCGAGGTCCAGGAGGGCGTAATCGTCGAGATAGATATGATCAGTCCCTTTCATAACGCGACTAATGACCTGTCCGTCTACCACCGCGGCGGGCTGACCGGGAACGATAGACGGCCGACCGACGGGCCCCGTGGCCGGCTGGGCCGTGTCATCGTCAGATTCCGACTCAGGTTCGCTCTCCGAGTCGTCGCGGGTGTGACGGAGCGTTCGCCGTCGGCCACCGCCACCAAGTCCACCTCCCCCTCCTCCGATCCCACCCCCGGGCGCGAGACCGCCCCTCGAATTGGCCCAATCTTGCGGAACAATTAGGGTGGTGGAGCCGTCCTGCAACCGCGCGGCGTAGGTGGTGAAGGTGTTGGGTCGCGCGGGTACCGGGTAGCTGGGCGGTGGCGGGCGAGCAGGCGATGCGTGTCTCGCGCCGGGATGCATGCTACCCGCCTGCGGGTGATGAGGGTGGTTCGGACGCTGGTGTTGGTGCGGAGGCGTCATCAAATTGGGACGAGCGCCGGGATGGAGTGGGTAACTCATTCCACCTGGTCTGGCGGCATTATTGGATACGGCTGGTCGTGGCATTAATTGTCCGGGGCCCATCATCTGCATGGGTATCGGACCGGCGACCCCTACTCCGGAGGCACCAGGGTGCGGTTGCAGGGACGCGCTCGACGGGGTGTTCATGGAGGCGGCCAGACGCTGGGCCAGGGGAGACTGGCCGGCGAACACGCCAGCCGCGCTGGGCCCCGCACCTTTACCCGGTTGGGGCGACCAGCCGGGGGGCAGGCCACCTCCTCCTGGTCGCATGGGGCTCATACCGGGCGGTAACATGGGCAATCCGACGGGTGCGAATGAAGGGCGTGTGGTGACACCATTCGTCGCGGCGGCGCTACCTGGAAGGGGCTGCAATTGGGCCTGCGGGAGCATGGGGACGCGGCCGGTGCCGATCATCCCACCCTGGGCTGCGAAAAACTTGTCGTAGGTTCCCCCTGCCGACTGGATGGAGGCCAGTCGATTGGGCGGGGTCGAAGCGATTGGTCGGAGATTCATGGGGTTCGGGTTCAAACGCGTCGGGGTACCCGGTTGGCTCCCGTTCGAGGTTGGGAACGATGAGCCGCCGGACATCGCAGAACGTAAGCGGTATGATGCGCCGTGAAGAGTGAGGGAGGGGGAATGGAGTCGAGTGGGAGGGACGGGTGAGAAAGGGGACAAGAGCGAGGGCTTTGAAATATGACGGGCACAAACCAAGGCTGACAAGCAACGGGGTAGATGTGAAGTGAGAGTATAAGAACGGGCCCACCAGTGGCGTTGAGATCGCGTTTGATGTTGGCCTGCGAGGAGAAGGTCAAGCGCGTCGCGGAATAGCGCTGACCAGGTACAGAAGGGGGGGTGCACACACACACACAAACACCACTAGTGAGACACTGTCGGTCGGATGGAAATAGTGTAGAAAGGAAGAGTCCCCGCTTGGTCGAAATGTGCAAGTCAGAGCGGTTGAAGATGGTCAGGTACCTGGGGATCAGCGACAAAAGAGCTGACGGTCCGACATGAGGGTTTAAAGCCTCAGATGAGGTGGAGGCTCCTTTTGGCCACGTCGCCAGTTGAACCTTGGTCGTTTAGGGGGGGGCAGGAGCGCAATCGTTGCAGTTTTGGTAGAAGCGGAGCAGCAGAGCTGCCTGCTGTAGGCTGTGTCAAGGGGCTAGCCCACCGAGATTCCGTGCGTGAGCCGATGTAAAAGTCAGCAGCCTAACAACATGCCCCCACTTCTATGCGTGCATGGAGCCTGCAAGTGAGGCCTGCCACCGCCTATCGTATCTGTATGGACACGATCATACGGGGGGGGAAGGGACCTTGTAAAGGCTAACGCTGGGCTAGAATAGAGGGAGATTCGGGCGAACAACAGTGCAGTGACCAAAGACGGTCAGCCTCATTTTTCGCCCTCCCATCACTAACCGCTGTGGCTAACACACTGGCGCCCCTGAACGGGCAACCTACACACGTTCCTTTGGTACCTGGAAACTGGGCATCTCGATATACTGAAGCGCCCAATAGGAGGGGGGGATTAAAGGTCCATTAGTAAGAAACCCCACGCCTTCGTCATCCGACATTATATTTATTTTTAATATGCAACTGAAATCCAATCCATACGGGCTGGATCAGCGATGTGATGATTATACGCACCCCATCTGTGTTCAACCACCGTACGGATGAAGATAATAATAACGGTATACAACTTAAGACCCATGCTTTCGAATAAGCTGAACCGCGGCCCTACCCTGTGTGGATCGTTCCACCATTACTGCTCCGTATCCGACCGGGCCTCGCTGTAGGTACCACTTCGCCCGCCGGCCTTGTACACCACCCTGATATCCGTCAGCATCGCCGCACGTGCAACGCTTTTACACATATCAATCACGGTAAGGCCAGCGACCGCGACAGCCGATAGAGCCTCCATCTCGACGCCAGTGCGGTCAGCACATTCGGCCTGGGCCTCGATCTCCACCACTCCTCCCTCTTCATCTCGCCCGTTCAACTTTAGTCGCACCTGAATATCCGATAGGGCGATGGGGTGGCAGAGTGGGATCAGCTGCGGAGTCAACTTGGCGCCTTGGATGCCGGCGATGCGGGCCACCGTGAGCACATCACCCTTGGCCAGTGCGTTGGTACGGACGAGCCGAAAAGCCTCGGCACTGTGGAGTTGGACCCGGCCCCGGGCCACGGCCCGGCGGAGCGTCGTGGGTTTGGCGGAGACATTAACCATGTTGAGTGAGCCATCGGTAGGGTGTACGTGTGTGAGGCGAGTGGCTGGCGGTTTCAAGTCATCAGTTTGTGCATCACGGTCGGTCGAGTAGCCGGCGAAGGCCCGCGCGGAGACGGCAGCCTTAGACGTGTAGAAAGGCAGTTTTAATCCCGCACAGCCAAGTAAGGACGCGGAGAAAGTATGACGAGGGATCACCATGGTTCAATCGAATAGAAATGCGTAGAGAAATGAGAGAAGGGAGGTATATGCAATCGATAGGTGCCAAGGATAGCGGTGAACAGGCCCTTCGGGAGCCCAGAGACCCATACCAGGGAGTAGAGAGGGCTTGTTGTGGGGCAAGAGGCCCGGTAGTCAGGGAGTGGCCAAAACTATCTTGGCATTACCTGTTCAGCGTCACACGCCAGTGTCACCATACCAGGATACCCGGGCGTACAAGGATCCTGGCAACACGCTAATGACAGCGTCAACAATGGGTGATATGATTTTATAATAGGTACATTTAGATTACGAATAAAATGGCGGATAACGAAGAGAGGGTCAAGTCATCGGCGAAAGTTGAAGTGGTGCAAATGAAATAAAGAGAATAGCTTAGACAGGCACAGGTGAGGAGAGATTGGAAGGTAAGGGTGAGGTCGTGTGGTGCGGGTCGTAAAGCGGTTGGGAAAGAAAACAATGGGTGCGTAGACGAGGCTAGAGGAGAAAGGGTGATGGGCGACAAGGGTTGGATAAGCGGTAACCATTATAGATGCGCAGCTGGGGCGACTGGTAGGAGTAGCATCAGTTCAACAGCAAGGATGCATAAGACCGAGGTCGCGATCGAGCAAGCTATGAGATGAATCTGGCAGTCCAAAACGGAGAAATGGGAGTGTACAGACGGCGGCGGTGACGAATAGATTGGGGAAAAAAAAGAAGGGCGTCGAGAACGGGGCCGGTCACTTATTTAGAGTGCATCCAAGTGGGCTGGGGCATCTTAGGCTTGGGAGGCAGACCACCCTCCCAGGAGATTTTTTGGCCGAACGAGTAGTGCTCCTGAGCAGGCAGGTTGTGGAAGCTGGCCTTAATTTCATCCTCGAAGGTGGCCTTGCCGCTGTAGGACGTGTCCATTACGCACGAGGGCTCGAAAGCCGCGCCCTTGTAGGCGTAGTTGAAGGATCGGTGCTCGAAGCCCTCAGTGCGGGACTTGTCCGGGTTGCCCGAGTGGATGTGACGCATGTTGTTGACGTGCTTATGCTCGTATGACCGCATGTTGCCACTCTTGGCGTCCTCCTCGTGCTCGCTCTGGTGATAAAAGTGAGACTTGTCGGCGAAGTGAGTCTTCTTACCGGACTTGTCAAGTTCATGACCCTCCTCCTGGCGGTCCAGGCTAAGGTGGTCGAAGGCACGGGTGAACCCGGATAGCGGGTTGCGGATGTGGTCACTGTGCTGCAGGTGGCGAGTGTGGCGGTCCAGGTGCTTGGAGCCGTCAGCCTCCTGCTCAGCATGCTCGTTGTACAAGCTGTGGTTGTAGTGCTGGTTCTTGGCCTCGTCCTCCCACATACCCTTGCTCTCCTTGTAGGTTCCGTGTCCCTCGATGGGCTTGGCGACCACGCTCACGTTCTTGGGAGCAGAGGACGGGGCGCTGGGTGGCGGGGTATGAAAGTCCTTGCCAAACCAGGCGCTGCTGGGGACGTCGAACCCGGGGTGGTGGTGGTGATGGTTAGCGTGCGCATGGCTGTGACCGTGGCCATGGTCGGGGAAGTGTCCGTAGTGGCTGGCCACCATCTTCTCCTTGGCAGCATCGTCAGGGATCTTGGGAGCAGCCGGCTTGGGCGGGGTGGCGGTCTGGGTGGGGGCCGCAGCAGGCTTGCTGGCCGGCTTCATAGACGGGGGTGGAGTGTGGGCCTTAGGAGGCGGGGTGCTGGGCCGCTTCGCTTCCTTCACCTCGACCTTGGGCGGCGGGAAGAGGGCCATGACGGCAAGGATAGTGTCCTTGGTGAACACATCAGCCTCGGTCTTCTTGTCGGGCAGGTGCGTGGTGACGTTGTGGATGTAGCGGAAACCTTCATACACGGTGGGGCGAGTCATGAGGCGCTCGAAACGGCTCACTACCTCGGTACCGAACTTGCCTTCGACGCCAGTTGGGTGACCAGTGCGGGCCTTGACACGCTCCTTGCAGGTCTTGGGATTCACGTCAAAGTAGAGGGCATCGACGATGGCGCCATGGGCTTCGCCCATGTTGACCCAGACCTTGCGCTGGTCTTCGTCAAAATTACAGCGGTCAATCACAACGTTCTTGCCCTCCTTGATGTTTTTCTCGGTGAGGCTCTCGCACATGGCGCGGCTACCGAGGTCGTCCTGGTTGATGCGGACGTAGGACTGGGAAAAGTTGCGAAAGGGAAGGGCGCCAGGTGGAAGAAGGGGAGATTAGAACGCAGTAAATTACGGGAGGGGACTGGCGACGATCTTCCAGTAACAGTGAGTCACCCCAATATCGAGTGTAAAAACGTGTTTAAATCCACCAATACATGGAACCTGAGGGCGAGGGGACAGACCATTGACATCGGTAGGAAAGAGGGGCTTACCTTCTCAAAGTCGCAGAGCCGCTTGGCGAACGCCGTCTTGCCACATCCGGGCAGGCCGACCAAAACGAGGATATGCTTAACCATCGTTGGATACGTGACGGTGATGGTGTAAAAAAAACCCTACACTGGAGTAGCAATACACTGGGAAGTGAAGTTACAGGATACGACTGTCCGCTTTGAAGGGATCGAGTACTGTTTTTATGGGCACAGGGGGGAGGGGATGGGTTTTGGGGGGCGGTGGTAGGTTTTGGTAAAAGTGGAGATGAGTCAGGTATAGCGGATGGAGTTCAGGTTAGTGATGGGGTATGACGCAAATTAAAAAAAATAACCATGAAAATAGGGGCCAAGGGACCCGGTGTGAACCCTGGGGCTAAACAAAACGTCGACATTGCCCTCCTCTGAAAAGCCATGACGCGCATAACGCGGTCATGGAGACTCGGAAAGCGAGGATATAGGACCATCCTGACCAAGCCCTACGACACACTGACTGACGTCAACCGCAGAGCACCCAGCTGCCGAAGGCTCACTAGGGCGGATAAGCGATGTGTGTGTATGTGTAACCCGCATTACTGTAAGTTACAGAGGAAGTGCGGTAGCCATTACCGCCCTCGCATCCAACCTGCTGTCATGCAGGCGAGGCAGAGAGAAGAGGGAAGCAACCGACATATTGGAGGAGAGGTGGAATATACTTGTGCTCAGAGCAGTCGGCTGACCCTAATACGCAAACAATTCGACAGCCGCTGTTCGAGAGAACGAAGGGGACAAACATGACCCACTGGGGATATCTGGCCTCTCAACCGTAAGGGGTGAGGTAGCCAAGTTCGTCAAGGCGTGCGAATGCGCACTTGCGTGCTAGAAAAAACGCGTCAGAGTTAAAGCAGATAGGGTTTGCTATCAAGCGGGCGGGTGTAGAGTAGACCAATAACTTACCACTAAGGCTACGTTGCGACGGATGTCAGGACGCGTACAAACAGGTGGGTCGAAGAGCGCCTTGATGCGGAGATACTAGAAAAGAAGCGGAATGTGCCCGGCTGCTGAATAACAACGAAGTAATGGAAGGCAAAGGGGCGGGCTTGGCGACAACGATAACCGAGGAGTGGAGGCGCGGTGGGTGCGTTGGCGTGATACAGGCGCAAGAGACGAAGTGCTGGTGGGAGGTGTAAGTAGGATAGACCAACGGCTAAGCAAAGCAACAAGATAACAATAGGTTGGCAGGGTGGAGGTGGTATTTGTTGCGGGAGGGACGTGAGTGCACAGGAGAAGGACGAAGAGACTGGGGAAGGGGGCGGACAGGGGGATGGACAAACACGATATTAATCAGTGGTGAGGGAAAGGGTCGGCCAGGCGAAAGAGAGCGGGAGACGAAGGTCAAAATAGAAAGCGGGTGGTGGTAATCAGGATAATAGGGCAATCCGCTGTTGGACGCCAGACCGGGGGGTTTATATACCGCTGTGCGACTAGGTTAGAGTCAGAGTGGGGACACCTGCGGGGTGACAGGAGGGCTGCTCTGCGGCTACCAGGGGGAGGGACGGTTGACAACCTGGCCCACCGGGGGGGGGAGTGGAGGGACCAGGAGGGCTGTTCGCCATCCCCAATGACCAGGCCTAGTTCCAAACTCCCTAATGCGGTGTTGGACATGACATTGCATCAGCGCCCTTGTATGCGCTGGTGGGGCAGACTGCGGCGTGTATGCCCCCTCCCCCTCGCCGCCCATCCAGCGTGCTGGACGAGCCGGGGTAGATGCCCTCAGCCTGATACTGCTAACCCAGTGCCACGGATGAAACGTCGCGCATAGTTCGATGAAGCGGGCGGTCTAGAGTGGACGATAGGCTGAGGTGCATAGCCAGACACCCCAGTTGTCAATGGCAATCGCCTGTCCGCCTCACAGTTATTGGCCCTGGCAGCTGTGAGCACTAGGGGCGAAGTGTGGCGACCAGATAGACGAGGAACAAGAGGGTGCCAGGAAGGGACGGGGGGGAAGGGGGGGCAGCGAAATTAACTCCCCCTTCCAGTTGCTCAGCTGTCGGCGCCTTCTGGGTCCTAATAGTCGTGATCGTCATCTGGCCTACGTTACACGCGGGGGGCGAATCCTCTCCCAAGGCCCACTACCGCCTCTATCGCTCCGCCGCCTTGCTAGTAGGTCGCCGGGTGCTAAGCGACCCGACATGTTGGCAGCTACCAGATTGGCCAAACCGTAGGGGAAGTAAAAGGGAAAGGCATGGAATGTCGACGGGAAAGGTGCAATCGCAAGCTGCCGCCGGCCCTGGCCTCTGTCTGTCAAGGCACTGCCAACATGCCATGCGGGCTGGTGGATGGCCTGTCGAGCCGCTGCTCTGCCCAACTATGTTGCCAAGCCTTCCCCCCCCCTGCAGCCTACCCAACCCCAAGCACCACGGGCGACGCGCGCGTCGCCAATCCCCTGGCCGTTGAACCGCGACACTCGCCACCTCACCGCCTTCCTCGACGCGTCCCTCCACCAATCCCTGGTCTGCAAACGACGATAGGAAAGGGGGGAAGGCGGGCCAGGGTTACACTGTATATGTGGTTCCGATTGGGTCGGATATTCGGAGACAATCACGTCTCAGTAGGGACCTGTTCTGCCTCTCCAATAGTACCACCGTGGATTTACTCGTTCCTCGCCCTTACCAGGTACGTTAGCATTGATTATTAAAACCACGGGCGGTGGCAGGCACAGAGCCGTAAAATGGTACGACCATGTACCAAGGAGGCACGTTGCCGTGCCAGCGGGTTTGTAAACAGGGACTGGTGCATGGCGTGGGCAAGACGTTGCGCCCTGCCCAGCCTCTCCGCAGTATGGCCGAGTGGAGCCAGCAGCACCCGTTCCAGGGCCCTTCAGGCACTTCACCCCAACCCGCGGGCCATGCTGAGTAATAGGCCAAGCATTACTGCGACAATTTAATGCCTTAGTATGGCCGCGATGTGGGATGGCAAACGCTGCCGGAATACGGTTATAGCCATTGTGACTCCTTTGGCGAGGCCACTAGTCATTGCACCTGCTTGGCGGGAGAAGATGGCTGGCACCATCCTCCTGTTGGGTTGGCCGGCTACCAGACCCTGTGCACCCTCTCCTTGAGCCACGTGAAACTCGGCCCTGTTAGCCCTGTGCTGGGCTGCGGATACCTTGCTACTCTCCTCCCCCACGACAATACCTTTTCGCCCCAACGTAGCGGCACTTGCCAGCTGGACTGTTCGCAGGAACTGAGTCACGATTAGATTAGTATAGCCTCCTTGGCTCACGCGGGCTAATGCGGCATCTCATCAGCCTGTTGCGGAAAAGAAATAGTAAACCAGACGATGGCTGTTGGGGCCGGGAAGGTCGGGAGGAGGGTGAAGGTCGCCGATACGTGCCCCTCCCCGTATAGTTCACCAATCCGCATCTTAATTTTACCAGCAGATCTCATCACTTGTATGTGCCTTTTTAATCTGACCGTCGCCACTTTAGTGCCCTGCGTCGCTAGCGACATGGCTGGGTCACCCCTTCCGGATCGTGTCTTTCTCGCACAGGGGACCATGTCCAACTTTCACTCTACCTTCCTCGGCAATGCACGTCGCTGCACCCGTTGACCGCATCCTGCCGTTGGCTAGAGATGCTAAAGGGGGAGGACTGGTAGTGTTGACTGTCATCCAATGGGGCCGACGTCATATCCTTTTGGCAGCCACTAGGAAAGTTTTTTGAGGCCTGGTTTAGATCCATTCCAATTTGGAGTGGTGCAAGGCTTGACGTTAAATTCGAAAGAAGGTAACGCAGCCGACCTCCTGCAGCACCAGTCTGGCCACTCTCATCTGCACACCACTATCGCTTCCTGACCAAACGTGGGGTGATGCGTCATGGCCTGTCGGCCCCGAAACCACCATGGCTCGTATGCATCGTTGTACTGATTTCCGGTGGGACACGGAATAAACATTGTAACGCAATTAGGATATTTCGTTGGACGGTTCGTCCTTGACATGACAATTGGCTATCCGCCCTATAGATGGCCGCCTTTCTTATGGTAGCAGCGTGTCGGTAGATCCTCTTGTTAGCCGCTCACCGGATGGGTGGCAGCCCGATTAAACTACTCCGCAAGCGATCTTTTTTTGAAGGGGAGGGTGGAACCGCTACGGCTTTGGCTGTGCTTCCTTTACTTGCTCGTACCATTGATGGACCCGTTGTTAAACTTAGGGGAGGGGAGGGCCAGACTTGTGAATCATTAACGAACCATGTCTGCACTTGGCTATGGGCGGATACAAAAATAAATAAATCCCAGCCAAACCTTTCATAGTACGTGGGCCCCAGAATGCAGCACGCGAGAAAAGGCGGTGAGGTAAAAAAAAAGGAAAGCGACGATGAGTGACCGCAATGTTCTTTTTCTGTGTAACCGAGTGGTTGGGTCGGGAGGGGGAAGGTAAGTACGTTTCCGGTAGAGCAGCAAAAATGGCGGCCAATGCCCCCAGCCAACGAGCTCCTGGCTGGCCGTCAATCACTCTTTTCCCTCCGTTCGACACAGAATTATTTTGTGGGTTGCAATTGACAAGTCAAATGGGAAGGCGGACTATCAGGATCGCCTCAGTTGTGGGTTTGTGTAACCCAGCGGGGGAGAATAGGCGACAGGATGGGAGAGGGGGGGACGGCCGCTGACCCTTGGCTGCTGTGGTCGCTGGCAGGTCGGGTAATGTCCGTAGCACGATATAGCGGATGTCTACATGTGTGTGGGTGGGCGGCACACTCGGAACAGAAACGGTGGCAGGTATGAATGGCCACGTCGAAGCGAGGCTCAGCAAAATGAACATGCCAGCCGTACGTCCATCCCGGCTATGCAAGCCCTGTTGCCGATACACAACCCAGTCCCCTGCCCCTCTTCCGTGCCATCTCGCATTGGACGGCTCTTTTATTTACTCTCGGTGCGACAAATAGTTTCAGCCGGCGAGACCGTTCAGGCTCCTGCGGCCTCCGCTACCCGATCGGGCCGAATGAGATAACCTTAGGCGTTAACCATCAACTCGCCTCCACCGACCCGTCGCCTTGTCTCGGTCCAACTAATCGTGTCCAGCCCTCGGGCTATGTTAGTCATTGTTAGCAACGCAAGTCGAGTCCTTTGCCCAGCAAAATGGGGTCGTTCGTAGACAGCCTTGCTCGGATTACTCACTACCTCCCGCTCCAACGGACCGAGGGCACCCCACCATGTCAAAAGAGGGTCTTCATCCCTAGTCATTTGGCAGGAATATGACAACCCCGTTTGCATTTTCACTACCAATTTTTGTACCCTTATGTTCGGTGGTTACAGCACCAATCCTTTTCCCACAGCAGTTTGGTAAGCGCGGGTAGGCTACGTGGCCGCCGGAGGTCAGCACCGGGTTAACCAAATGTCCATTTTATTACGCAGTTTAGAACACTTAGCCTATGCCCCCCATAGGTGCCGTACACCAGTACTAGCCGAATCGATCGTTCGATCATATTTACCACCCAAGTTGTAGAGCGGAGGGTTTTAATAACCTTACACACTTTTCCGAGCCACTGAAATGAATAAGAAGAGTGTCAAAGAACAAGTCAACAGTGGTCCGGGTCAGGGCCTGTACCCTCCTTCTAAACCGGCACCCGCAGTCGGAGCCCATCTAGCTCGGGCTTCACGGGGATCTGGCACGACAGGCGGGATCCCTCCTCGCGGCCCACCGCGTATTCCAGCATATCCTCTTCCGCCTCCGACACCCCTGGTAGGTGCCCCGCGTAATCTTTAGGGTTCTCAACAATGAGGTGGCAGGTGGCGCACTCGCACTGGCCCCCGCAAGACGCCTCGATCTCGATGCCATGGGCTTTGGCGACTTCCATGAGGCTTGGGTGGTGCAGGATCTGACCAGTGGGCTGCGGATTGATCGTAGCGCTGGACGCCGATGATTCTGGGGGTGATCCAGTATCCAATTCGACCTGTACGTATTTTTCCTGGCCACGGGGCAAGTTAAACGTCAGGTTGACGAAGGTGGCCGCTGGCCGGAGCGCGGGGTCTGTGGCACTGTCCAAAGTGGCAGGGGTAAACTGCGTGTACGTACTGAGCTGCTCCGGTTGCGAGATGCCTTGTCGGCCGCGCCAATGGTCCCAAAGCACCTCGGAATTTCCCAGTGTGTCCAGTAACCGCGGCGTATCGCGCGGTTTAAGCAAACCATACCAGTTACCTGATGGGTAATGAATCACATTGGATGCGTATCTGTAGAGCCGGGCGAACCCCAAGGGGGCAGTGTTAATTACAAGCCAGGGTTAGTTAAACATGCCCACTTGAAATACAAAATTGGGGGTCTACAGGTCATGGCTTGAGCCCAGCGATCCCCGAGCCTTCAACGGCAAAGCTGCTGCTGCCGCCGCCAAAGGGGGTGCCTCCCCTGCACTGACTTACACATGACCCCCGATGTGAGACACACGGGCTGCTTGCCACTTGTCGTCCCACCGACGGTGGCGAATTTCATCGGCCACGGCTCGGTAAAACGGCTCGCCAACCTCAGCGCACCGGCAGTCGCGGGTCCCGTGGGTGCACACCAGCAGAACGTTGCGGTCCAAGGGTTCAACTTGGATGGGGCGGCGTAGGCCGGCGGCCTCCGTCGCGAAGGGGTTTACGGCTCGACGGGTGGCGGACTCGTTAGACGGCCTTGGTTCTGATGCCGAGGCGGGCATAATATTCAGCGTTCGCTGGAGAAGGCCCACATCCACCTCGGTCTGGCCGAGATACCGCATGAGGTTAGGAAACCCACGAGACGTGACGTGGCGCAGACGGACGTTCTCCGGGTAAAGCAACAAGTCAAATCCAGTCTCGTCGTCGGCCCGGTCGCTGGGTCTAGACGTCCCAGGAGGTGGCGGCGCATAGTCAGGTGACTCGCTGGGAATGGCCCCGGGATTTACTTCTAGTTGGGGGGCGCAATAGTCCGTCAAATTCATCACGACCCGGGTGTCCAGTTTGGCTACCTCGTAGGACAGCTGACCCGTATAGGTGTTGGCCAGGTCAGCGTATTTAGGCCAGGCCAGCTGATTGGTGCAAACGAGGAGGTGTCGGTCGTAGTGTTTCACCGAGTGATGGAATCGCGGGTCGTTGGGATGCGCAAGGGGCTTCGACGTGGATGGTTGGTGCCATTCGCAGGTGTCGGTGACTAATGACGTGTCAGCTTCGGCGCTGGTCGTTGTAATGGCGCTGCCGCCGCTGTTGGTCCTAGGTGAGGTACTGAGCCAATGCCGGGTTAACGCAGCGGGTCTCCTCCTTAGGTATACACCTTGAGTGACCAAGCCGGTTATGGGAATGAGCTGCCCTGGCAGCCGTGTCGGTCGCATTAGAAGTGGGGTCATTGCAAGCTGTCTAGGTGAGCAAATGTGGATATGAGATTGCCAAAAATGAAGTAAAATAAAAGGATAGTTCGGGGGTGAACTGGTCGCGTAAGTGTATCTTCTAGTAATACTGGCTGGCGAGCTAAAAGTTCGGCCGAGCGAGGAGCGTGGTGGGGTAATTGCGTAACCAGGGGCGTTTATGCTAGGTCACCAGCCTCGATCTTTTTAAACTCGAGGGCGCCCACCAATGCAGTCCATCGGCGTTAGAGGATTGGTGGAAAACTTACATGCTATCTGATGAACTGATAAGCACAGAGGGCGATCCTAGGCCGAAGTTGCGCCAACAACCCTTCAGGTAGAATTTACTGGAATTGGTGGGAAAAAAAATAAGAGTAGGGTAGCCCCCATCATATGCTCCCTTGGAAAGAGAGACGGAGCACTCGGACAGAGGATTCATGGGGTGTTACACTTCGCTGACTGTCCAAGTTCAGCTTCTCTGGCCTACGTACTGTATATGGTTCGTTCTAAACAATATCCGAGAGGGACAGAAGGGATCAATGGATCTTACCAATGGCTTACACAGCAAATCAGGTTACTAGATTGTATAAAATGGCTAGATCAGCGTTTGGACCATCAGAGCAGTAACGAACTATTAAACGCCGGTTGGCCTCATTGTTAACAGGTCAGAAAAAAATATTTAAATGAACGGTTTCGGTAAAAAAGTTGCGGCACCGACTATTCCCAAGTGGTCACCCACCTTAGTACTAAATCGGCTGACTGGACTTTAACTTCGCAGATCTAACGGGATGCGGTGCTAACTCCAGCAGATGGCCGCAACTGAGGTTGTGAAGCCGAGCACGGCTTGTACTTTTGAGGAACTGTAATAGGCCGCGCATATACAACCGTTAAAAGAAAAAGAAGAAAAGAGACCGGGCGACCTGGGGGAGAGGCCCGGAAGAGACGGAGGACCAG
>JANBPT010000972.1:0-17643 GCA_027575765.1 Tieghemiomyces parasiticus
AGTTCCCCCGCGGGTTCCCCAGCGTGGTGCGCGCCATCGTCAAGCAAATATTCCGGGTGTTCGCCCACATCTTCTATGGCCACTACGATAAGCTGCTGCACCTCACCGCCGAGCGGCACTTCAACTCGCTGTTTTCCCACTTCATGACCTTCTGCCGGGAATTTGACCTGCTCGATAAGAAGGAGGTGGCGCCCATGGCCGACCTCATTCAGTTGTGGGAGGCCAACGGCGTTTTTGCGTAACTGGACCACCTGTTGTGGCGGCCGCCGAAGGTTCGGGCGTTGTTTCTGCCGCGGCTCACCCGAGTGCCAACCGGCCTCCTCATCCCTTACGTCTTGTACTTTTCCTCCCTTTTACTTACACTCTGCCTTGCTCAGTACCCTCCCCTTTTTGTTCCACGGTATCCAACGTGGTAGGCCCTCCCTACGTCCAAGACATTTTTATTTTTGATTACTTTATGAGCTGTGCCACATCTATTTGGTTCCCCCCAATCATTATGGACCCCGCTATCCACTATCCTCTATCGATTTTGCATTGTGCTTACGCCTTGTATAAACTCACAGCACTGTGATATGTACCTAGACAGTACGGAAGGCGTGTATAATGCCTTTGCTCTAAACAACTTGTATAAAACGGATTCTTTTAGAGATCTATTAGTAGGCCATCACGGGTAAAAATCCGTCTCAGAATTATCACTATGGTAAGCCGCAGTAAACCATACCCGAAGGAGATTCTGTTTATTGCGAAAACTGCATATTTCAATGATGGTTGTAGGTATATTCCCCCAGGTTACCGTGTGAGACCGCATATATCTAGTACAGGTAATGTGATGGTTAGGCCAACTCGAATGCCCCTTGTTTTTGTGGATATGGTAATAACGGACAAAAATAGGTTGTCATGCAATGCTTGTTAAATGTATACTCTGGGTAGGGGATGGTTGGATTAGAAACTGAACTGACAGATATGTAAAATTACGTACAGTGCTGCGAGAAGTGGCCAGCCTTTAGGGTGGGCAATATCTAAATAACTGCCATGTCTGCCATCCCCCCCCCTCGCAAGCCTCCTATACAAGGCCTATGGACGAGGCCTTCACTTTCTATTTCCAGCCATCTTGGATATGGCTTGTACCAACCAAAAGTCATTATAGCATTGCTAGGCATATTTCCTTTTTCACGTTTTGCGTTTTACTGAAACGAAAGTCGCCTGGAGGAGTTGGCCCGGGCATTAACCACCCCACTTTAGGAAGAAGTACAGAAAGGTACAAATCAGCACGGCAAAGAGACAGAGGAGCCACATGTACGCCCCGCTCTGCGACGCCGCCATGCGGTAGAAGCGCTTCATCGTACCAGCCAGGGCACTACCGGTGCTGTCAAAGTCCTGGCTCATCTGGCCGAGAAACGTGTTCTGGTCGCGAATCTCATGGCCAATATCTAGGGTGACATCCTTCAGTTTGAGCAGTTTGCTGCGCAGGCTGTCGACGGTCTTGTCGTTGTCATCCAGGGTTGCCGCGGGCTGAGCGTTGGACTCGTCATAATATCGTGGCTGGGCGTAGGAGGTGGCGCTGGACGATGCCTCACTCGGCCAGTCTGCCCGGCGTGCCCGGTGGGATTGGCGGCTGCAGTGATGGGATGAGCAAGGGTTATTAGTACGGAGGTTGGAGCTCATGAGGTTGGCTGAGTCGATGGTGCGGGTAAAAAGTGGCTATTGGGCCCATGGGGTGGGATGAGGTGGGTAGTTGATAGGCGCCTAGCATCACGGGGTTGGTACTGCGCAATGGGGCCTCTAAGTAGGAACACTTACCTTGACGAATGCATATATATTGTAAGGACAGATGGTCCAATGGGGAATGTACAGGTGGATGAGCGCAAACCGTATTGGCGACAATGCCGGGCAGAGTAGGGCATGCCCCGGCCTTGGGCTTTGGCTGGCGCGGGAGGGCCGTGACGACAGTGTGTTGCCAGTCTTAGCCACCAAGTTCGGCCACGTTGCCGCTGGGCGGTTCTTGACGACCTTCAAGGCAACTATCCATGGCGCTTAGCGACCCGCTGCCTTCCTATCGGCACCATCTAATAAGAAGGCAGACAGGAGCGTAGGGTACGTGACTCACCCAGCTCTGCTACTGCGAAGCGTGCGGGCATTGAAACTGAGGTGGGGGCCACTCTAGACTAGCCTCCCAGCTGTTCTGCTTGCCGGAGGCCTAGTGGCCCACACCCAATTTTTTTTGATTTTAAGCTGTGGCGCGTGACCCTTTCGGAGTGTGCTCCACAGAGACAATTTGCTATACCCGTTTACCCTATTTCTGGGATAATTCGGCACCTGCCCTACGCTCCACCTGGTTCCCGCACTTGCTCTTGCCAACGCTTGCCCGTCCTTACCCCGACCCTCTTATCCCCGCCTCGGTCCTTCAAGGCCCCTCCGATTCCCCAACGCCCACCACCCGCGCTTGATTTCCCCAGACCCCCCCTCTTCCTCATGGCAGCCACCGCCTTCGTGCCTGACCTTAGCGACGCCAGCGCGGCCGAGGCCCCGCCCCACCACCAGCACCCGCTTAACCGCGCAGCCAATGAGGGCCTAACCATCGTGCTCAAACTGGGGACCTCCTCCATTTGCGACCCGGACACCCACCTCCCGCAACTGGCCAGTCTATCACTGATGGTGGAACTGGTCACTAAGCTCCGTGGCCTGGGTCACCGGGTCATTCTCGTGTCCAGCGGCGCCATCGCCATGGGCCTTCGCCGCCTCACCATGCCGCTCAAACCGGCGGAACTGGCCAAGAAGCAGGCCGTGGCTGCTGTGGGCCAAGGTCGGCTCATGGCCCTGTGGGACGACCTGTTTGGCCAGCTAGGCCAGCCCATCGCCCAGGTCCTTCTTACGCGACACGACCTGGCCCAACGCACGCACTACCTCAACGCCCGCAACTGTTTCGAAGCCCTCCTTGATATGGGTGTGGTGCCCATTGTGAACGAGAACGATACCATCAGCGTGGGCGAGATTCGTTTCGGCGATAACGACACCCTATCGGCCATCACCGCCGGTATGGTTCACGCCGATTTCCTGTTTCTCATGACCGACGTGGACTGTCTCTACACGGACAACCCGCGTACCAACCCGGATGCCCAGCCCATCGTCACCGTCCACGATATCCAGGCCCTCAAGGAACAAATCTGTGTCAGTGACGCCGGGTCGTCCGTGGGGACCGGTGGCATGGTCACCAAGCTCATCGCTGCCGAGCTGGCCAACGCCAAGGGCGTCGACACCATCATCACCCGAGGCTCCACCGCTCTGCGCGTCCTGGACATTGTCCGCGAACTGGCCCCGGAACTGTGCAATCTGCCGGCGACGGCCCCGGTACCGACCCCCATCCCAAAACCTTACTACACCCGGTTCGTGGCGCGTCCCAACCCCATGGTGGACCGCAAGTGGTGGATTCTACACGGCCTCCACCCGGTCGGTACCCTGGTCGTAGACGCCGGCGCCATGGTCGCCGTCGCTAAGTACAAAAAGAGCCTGTTCGCCGCAGGTGTGGTCCGCGTCGAGGGTAGTTTCGCCTCCAACCAGGGCGTGCGGGTGGTATACGAGACCCGTGCGTCACTGTCGATCCCCACTACGGAGGAGACCATTGATGTCGATACGGCGGCCGCCGTAACAATGGTTGAGATTGGCCGTGGCCTCATTAATTACTCCAGCGCCGAGGTCAAGCGGTTGCGCGGACACCACAGTTCAGATATCGAACAGCTTTTGGGCTACGCGGACGCAGACTGCCTTATTAACCGGACCAACCTGGCCATTACCGTCGAGCCCAGCGTCATTGAGACTTTTTTTACAACGCACATTAACCGCAACAAAATACGCGCCGAACAGTCCTTACTCATCCCGTCACCGTCGGCCACCTCCTCGGGCGCCAGTTCTCCACTGCCCCGGCTGGCGAATGGCCCGCCCGCTTCGTCCATAAGCATCTCATGACCGCGTCGTGTACGGCGGTGTTAAGGCGGCAAGAAGGTCTGGGTGGGTAGATTAAATCGGACACCGATATAGCCACTAATTTTCGCAAGCCTGATCGCTGTTCTCTGCCAGCGTGCCCTCGCCGTGCCCTCTCAAACTCTCCATTCGTAATCATAAACCCTGTCACTCGCTTAAGTAAATCTCTACACCACCCCGATGCTGTTCAATGGCCCAATGGAGTCACTATACCGTCGTCCAGAATACCAACCGTAGTTTATTGAATAGGGGAAGCGATTTCGCCAAACGAGGCAGGGTTAAAAGGCAAAAAGGTCATGACAAGTAGGCCATGATTCTAGACTGCCCGGGTGACATCTACAGGGCAGACGTGTCACACTCGATAAGACCTAACTACAGCGCCGAGGTGTTGATCATCGTGCCCAGGGTCTGCACAATGTTGTCCGACATGGCCTCCTCGACGGTCTCAGCAAGGTGACGTTTGGGGTCCTGCTTACCAATGTGCCGGGTCTTGAGCTGGTCGGCAGTGAGGGATGACTCCTCCTGGACAGACTTGTGGTAGGCCTCGGCCAGGGTGAGCATCTTCTTGACACTGGCCTCGTTCCCTTTGCAGTGGTTCTCGAAGCTGGTGAGGGTGAGCCCGTGGGTCCAGTCCTTCTTGTGAAGATTGAGTAGCATCTTTTCTTCCAGGGCGTTCTTGCGGTAGTCGATGGCAATCGAGTAGTAATGCCGGTTGAGACCGTGAATAAGGGCTTGGATGCTGGGCCGGTTGAGGTACCCGACGTTCGAAGTATGCTGGCGGGACTCGTGGCCAGCCATGAGTAGCTGAGGCTCAATGCACCGGAAGGCATCAATCACCACCTTTCCCTTGACCGACTGGATCGGGTCCACTACCACCGCCACCGAGCGCGGGTTGAGACGCTCGAAGGCCTGCTGCGTGCTCACGTCTACGCTAGACAGCCAGCACCCGAACCCCGGATGCGAATGGTACCACCCCACCACCGACTCGGAGCGTCCCGTCTGCTTCAGCATCTCCATCATGGCCGCTTGGTACGCCTCGTCAATCGCTTCGACCGATACGCCCGTTCCACTCTGCGGCATGGCAAACACATCGATGACCCGGACGGTATAGTCGTCGATGAACTCGCCCAGCATCAGGCCCATCACCTCCATGGGCACGCCAGCGCGGCCTGGAGAGAGAACAGCGCGTGAGTATGCGGGGAGAGGGGAGAGGAAAAGTGGGGGGTGGGTGGGTGAGTTGTCGCGATGAAGGGTTAGTCACTTGGTCGCTCACGAGGCATCACAGACGACGGGGTTCATCGGCAGTCAGGCATCAACCGCCCCTAGAAGCAGGTCTAGCTTATCCCGCTTACCGTGCTTCAACATCTTGAGCAGGGCCAGCGACGAAATGTGAACCACCTCGGCGGTATCATTGACGGTGGCGTCACCACCCCCAGCGTGCAAACCTCCACCAGCAGCCAGGGCACTGAGATCCATGTCGAAGGATGCGGATTGGAAAATGGGTTGGGATGGAATAATTGGGTGACTCGGCTGGTAGACGATGCGGAGTCGGATGGTTGGGAATGTACTGTACACGGATACGGGCCGAAGGTAACTAAAAGTGCGGCAGAGTGTGATGAGTCAGGAAGATGTGGAAAAGGGAAGAACGATAGTTGGAAGCGGGCATGTGAAGTCAATCCAGTACGGTTTAGCTTTTGGCTCCAGGCTGATGTGCTGTGACGGCGCACTCGCCATTAGCAGGTCCGCCGCGTGAAGGTGCGGGCCGACGAGAAGGAACCGCAGCAGATAAGAGGGAGGATGGAGGGTCGATCCTGCTGGAGGCGGCGACCGGCCCGCGGCTGCTGCAAGGCCAGTACCAATTCTGGTAAACTTTTAGGGCCATTAGACACTGCCGTGGCAGTTTAAACCCCAGCATCAACC
Source organism: Tieghemiomyces parasiticus (assembly GCA_027575765.1). NCBI lineage: Eukaryota > Fungi > Kickxellomycota > Dimargaritomycetes > Dimargaritales > Dimargaritaceae > Tieghemiomyces > Tieghemiomyces parasiticus. Next base: position 5,899 of record JANBPT010000972.1, read on the forward strand.
AGTGGAACTTCTTGGGGTGTCGAGTTACCCAGTTAAGAGGAACGGCTTTCGACACATTACTCCGAACGCTTGCCAAGAAATGGCAGCTAGAGGCATCAGGACTTGGTCTTTTAGATGAAACGTAGGGCCATCAAGCACGGTTCGTCGACTGATGCAGTCCCATCGAAAATTAGACCATTTTTTTACAGTATGGTAGGTCCTCATTTTTAACTTTGTATTCTTGGAGCCACTAGGTAAACATAGATATTCATTCCGAATATACCATCATATTGGTGTTATTTACCCCTTGTCACACCACCGTTCACAAGTGACCAACCCGCTTCCGCATGGGTCACGGACTCACTCAAATATCATTTCCGACTTATCCGCTCATGTAACGAAATCGGTAGCCTTGACCTGGGCCCTGATTGTTACAGTCCGTCCCAGCTAATCCGTGTGCAGCCAGCCCGGACCTACCACAGTTCCCCTAACATGGCGAGTTTCGCCCTGTGCAAGTTTCCAAGGGGGCTGAGTTCTGTTGATTTTACCTCTCCCAAAAAACAACCAATAACCAGTGTTGTTGGTACGTCGGGCTGTTGGCCCCCTGGAGAACTCGTCCAAATCCAGTGACAACCAGCAGTAAGCCATTGCCACCGGTGACACATTTAGGATCCAAATTCACAGCTCACCCGCCAGTCCCAACAGTCGGGTATGGTGCTCCAGAAATTGTTTAGTACCCACTCGGGCCTTCTCGGTCTGCAAAACGCTCTAACTTTGGCAATGATTTGATTCATTGGACATGGTTTGCCTAAATTGCACGCTAAATCATGGCGTACCAATGCCTTTGCTCGACACCAGATGCAATAAACTCATCGAAGTGATTCCGGCCTGGGCGGAGGAGTGCAGGCGCCTGACAAGTCGCCCATGATATTCTCACCACAGCAATGACCTCCGGAATTTTCAAGTAACCACCCATACCTATATCTCCGCCTTAATAACCCGATTGCAGCGGATATTAGCCTTTGGCAAGCTACTGTATTTTGCTGAGGTGTTCGCATAGCAACAGGGTTATTGTTGCACCAGCTGAGATAAAAATTTTGGGCTACTCACTCGGCAACTGTGCGTCTTGGGTGACGCGTTGTTTGTACAGGCTGTAGCCAGCCGGTATGCGTCGTCGCATTTTGTGCCGGAACGAGTGGATCCTGCGTTGCGTCTGTTGCTGTTGATGTCGCCAGGGCCTCGAGCTGCACCTATAGTGCCAGGTAGACGCTACTTGCCATACCAGCCCAGGTCAATGCCATTGATGACTGAGCTGAAAGCTGATCGGGATATTATTTACAACCATTGATGACGATTAGGTTCGAAATTATCGCCGACTTATGGTCTCAGAATTAACAGAGACCTCTCACTTGGATTCGGAACGATCACGATAAGCCGAGTCCATCTAAGTCGCCTGCACCGTTTGATGCGTTATCCTACGATGAGTCTTTCTTAGGATAGCATGCTTCAGTGTCCTCTCGTCTCCTTCATTCTGTGTTGTTTCCCTGCTACTTTTCTATTATGTATTTATCTCTGCTACCACTTCGCATCAACTGTTGGAAGTCAAGGCCAGAATGGATATATAGTATCTGCCCACCGGCCGCCTCAATAAACGAGATACTGCCCTATAACCCTTTACTTTTATATCGTATTCCCAACTCCCGTGTAGTTACTACACCACCATCCTCTTGAGCCTCCGGGCTAATGATGAGATTCCGAAGTAGACCCAATGTGTTAAGTCCCAAAATGATGGTGGTGGTGGTGGTCTGGTACCCGCCAAGGCTGCAAAGTGCAAGACCGCTACTACTGCTGACCAGAATCTGTGGGTGAAGTGCCAGCAAAAAGGCTGTTTCCCACCAGGTCCATAAAGCACTTTCCGGCCCTGTTATCGCCCGGCTAAGCTATGACAAAAGCAAGCTACTCGGGCCACTCTCCATGCGATGAAAATGGGAGGGGAGGCACCCTAAAGATGAGTCGGCTGAGCAGAGAAGCCACGTCTAAGAAATGTATGGAATAGGTGCAGCCTGCTGGGAGACAACGTACTAATAGGTTAGACCATTGGCCATTCTGCTGACATTCTCATTTTGCCGTATGTTCATCAATGCAAACGCACACGGCAAACGGCTCGGCTCGTTAAATACAAAATTCGCCTCCATCGAAACGCAAATTTACGGGACACGCGCCGCAAATACTACACACTGGTGGCGTGATATTCATTATCGCGTGGTGCAAACTTGTTTGCAAGTAATAGCACCTTCCTATGACTGTAAACTGCTCCAAATTATCAATAGGCAGTTGGGGTGGATAATGTTTATCATTCTAGAGCCAGTTGTAAGCGACTGGAAATCGAAGTTGCTCGGGTTTTAACCCAGTGGTATTGATGGTTGGTTGTTGATAGATGGATAGAAAGAGCCGAGCAAGTCAAGAGTATAGCGGACATTTTGAATAGGTAGTGATAGTAGAAAATACAAAACCTTTGAGATAAATTATAAGGTCGTTTAGGCCTTTTTGGGTAGTTGGGAGGCTAACTGCCAAAAAAACCGCAAAACCATGACAGCTGGTCATGATCAGTCAGTAAAGCTGCGAATTGTGCTATGTGACATAGTTTAGTTCTGGATCAACTGAAACCATCGGGGTCATCGTGCCCGACCACCTCAGATTAATTGTGTAGAACCACGCTCTGCATCTCTCAATTTCATATGCCATAATCCCAATGGGTTGCGCTGCCCAAGTGTGACGGTGAGCGACGTTGACAATTTTATAAATATTTATTGGAGCGACCGTGAGAGCGAGTCAGACGGCAGTGTTAGTGATTGAGGGCCGTTTTAAGGATGAAATTCGATCTAACGGAGAAGGAGTGGGGTGTACCCTGGTGTGAACTCAGAGAACGCCAGCATTGTACTGTAGAAAGAGGTAGATTACACATTCGCAGTTCTCCAACGTGAGCTCCATTTCTATGGCTAGCGAGGGTTCCACCAGGATCCCGAAGGGTTCTGCTTTGGTAAGTTGAATGAAGGGCTTGGCAACTGTTGCGCACGTGTCTCATAGCTATCACGGGGTCCAAGGGAAAAGGGGTTGCCGTGTTTCTCTTTACGCGCTGCGTCGTTTCTCTGATGTTCGGTCATCGGGGCACTCGGCCAGCCTTGGCCACTACTGAACGGAGACCCCAGCTGGGCTTTACGCGCCTTTCTGTTATTTTCGCTTTCCAGCAGTACATTTCCACGGCGAGTAAGGGTCTGGGAAACAGGAACCGGGACCACAGCGGCGTGGGCAGGCACCAAAAAGGCGGTAATCAGGCCGGCGGTAAGGGCGAACAGGGTAGATTTCAGTACCATCGTGATGAACGAGGATGGGAAGGGCGGGCGGAGTCGGTGAGGCGATCGGCGTTGTCAAGTTGCGGTTGGGAAAGATACGAGCGGTAGGAGTGATGACAGTTGAAGTTAGGGCGACCAACCTGGCGTATTTATAGCCGAGCGCAATGGAGAGGAGGGAGGGCGGGAGGTCCCAGAATTCCACCTGCGCCCCTTGGCACTAAAGAAAGTCAGAGCGATAGACTGCCTCCATCCGAGCATGTCGGGCGGCAGCTCTGCAGCTCTGACCATAGCATAACGCCCCGGTCACATATGGCGGCGTGGTGTCCATAACTCGGGATCCCTGCTCTCCAGCCACTTTCCCTTCTTCCTTGCCACCCCTCGATATGGCACGCCGATCGTGACACAGCAGCGGCCAACTAAACCAGGGTCAATCGAAAATGGCCGTCCTTCACGGTTGGTCAATCCACCGTGTTTCATCCCTGTTACCTATTTGGACGAAGTGTATTACTTTCAGTTTTATTGATACACTGACCACCTGGCAATGGCCATTTTCAGTCCTTCTCTCCGCTCTCTCTACCGTAGCAGACCGCCAACCTGGCTCTCCTGACAGCCACATGTGCCACCTAAAGGATCTAACAGCCAGGCCTCTCACGTTTATACCCGACGATATCCAGTTCCTCTGGGATTATCCTCCGTTTTTACAGCTTATTTTTCCTGACACTACTCGACAGAGCGTAGCACGCGCCATTTTACAGTGAACCTCCTACCACTTCTCTTAGTAAAGCCCCTTTTCGCTCATTTTCTCGCCCAGTTGACGTCTACCCGCGTATAGGCGTCACAGGTGGCATCGATACTGTCCTTTGAAAATTAGGGCATGGACGAATACTGGCAGAGAATCGGGTGCTGTGGTCACGATGGCAACATGATGAATTCTTATAACGCCATTCCCCCATTTGGCTTGCGTTAAGCCCAGCATGCCCTTCTTGCGCTACTCTATATTTTGCACGTTAGGAAATATAGGGAACTGCAATTGTAATATCGCAGGTATCCCCGTAGTAAGCTGTCCCTTCGTCAATTCGTTGGCACTGGCCTACCCTAGACCGATCAATACGCCCCCTCTCTACCCTGTCAATCTACGCTCTGTCCCTCTTTCTGTTTCGCTTAATTGATGTTTCTCGCCGAAAACACCAGCCCTGTCCTATGATTTAGGAATTCCTACTAAATTCTCGAATGACGTACCCTGCTTTTGGCTATTCGAAAAGGAGGTCACGGCTTCCTATGTCCTTTGTCTGGCCGGTTGTCTTTTTACACCCATTTTAGGTTATCATGACGCTTTTGGAAAACCCTGTACACTATTCTGTGCCTTGCTGCCATCTTGCGACATACAGCCCGCAAGCCATGGCTGGCGTTCATTTCGATAGCCGATGCAGGCTTGTGGCTGAGGGGCCACCACCCGAGTATAGAAATGGCCCTTCATGAGGCTTATTGTTGCGGCCAGCGGTGCAGAGTGAACTACGGTCCAGGTGGATTGATTCTTCCGTGTAGGGACGTCGTGGGCCATCGTCGGCTAAGCTCCGCATTCATCGTGCTCGGCCCGTGCGCGTAAGTTGCTGCCCCTTCCCCTTTCTCTCTCTCCCTCATTCTTGAATTCTCAGCCCATAGCAATCGCACACCACATGAGTATACAAAGGAAAGGGGGAGGGCACTCAGCTTCTTCGTCGCCCGTCCAATCATACTGTAATAGATGGAGGGCGCCCTTGGTTTGTGCCCGTTCCTGTTGGGCTTTGCATTGTATTTTCGACGCAAAATCACCCCCAACTTCCCATTAGACGTTAGCTTGGTTCACATAATGACAGGGTTAACAATGCAATAGCTGCTCTACCTCCACCATTAAGTCCAACTCCCTCCGCTACTGCTGCCAGACACTAACTCACAGGAAACCATAATCATTCCCGCCCTAATGCAAGATTGAAGACGTGTCGTAATACAATCAAACGATTAGCTCATAAACGAATAGTATCGAGCGCTTTTGTAGGTAGGCGCAAGGGCAAAGCTATCTGGCCGCATTCCGCGGGCGCTCGTGGGAACTACTGTTATGCTCCAATGCTCCCAAACACACATAATTTTCATAAAGAGCTGATACTTTGATAAATGGGGACTTTTCTTATTATATACTACTTTATCCTCGTTTTATGGCTCAACAGGCGGTAATAACGGGCAAATTAGGACATATGCATCATAGAAACATGGGGAAATATGGTGCCGTGGCCGGCAGATTCCGACGCAGTACTGCATACACAACCTCACGCATCTCGCCTACTTCCTGCTCAGTACACAAGGCGTTTTCTTCCCTAGCGCCCGGAAGCGACCGGAGGTACGCGGCCCAGTGCCCGGAAGCGGACACGGACACGGTAGTTTCCTTTTCACCAGCCTTGGAATTATCGATGCTAGCCGTCGGGCTTGGCGGGTTCAAGCTAAGTGGTGGCGGGTCAGAGGCGGCGATGGTTACCGCCGTCATTGGAGAGGTCAAAGCGTTGGCTGTCATCATCGCTGACGGCCGGGCGTAGCGCGTATCATCTATTCCGCCGTTTTGTGCGTAATGTAACTGGGCCATCCGGCGGAGGTATACGGGCCACACACATCCGTACAGCAGGCGTGATAAGTCGCCGGCTGTCAAATGGGCGTAGAGCGGATCGAGTAGGTCGAGTGGGTGGTATATCAGGCGGGCGCGGGTCAAATAGGTCGTCAGCGCGCGGACGAGGTCGAGCTCCGCGGTAAAGATGGTGGCCAATTTGGTGTGCTGGAGGTTGAAGAACCCCGTCAAGCTGGCCAGGAGGCTGGTGATGAGTGGACCGGCTTCGAGGATGCACACCGGGTGGTCGACCGTGAGGAGCAGAAGGGCGATGCCGACGGGCTGCTGGCGACAGCGGTTGAGGAGCCGCACGTCCCGAAGGAATGGGATGGGCCGCGGGAGGTGCTCTTCATAGCGCGCGACTGGACCCTGGTAAAGGAGGGGCTGGAATTGGTGAAGGACAGCGCGAGTGATGGTGTACATGCGGTCGCGGCGGTCTGACGCATCCGTTGGGAGGGCCACGGCCAAGGAGAAAAAGTCGACGAGGCGGGCATCCACAGTCGCGCTGGCGACCGAGGTCCCCAGGATCGGGGCGCCGCCCGTGGTAGATCGTGAGGCCGTGGTTTCGAATTGGGTAGGCCCCAATAGCATACCATCTTCCAGTACACTGTGAGCATTGGCGAGGCCCCCGTGAGAAGATGGCGTCGGACACGTGGCAGCGGCGGTGACGGCGGCGGAAACAGTCCGCGCGCGAGTGAGCTTACTGGTCGGATCGTAGTACAGTGGGGCCTGGGAGGCTTGTTGGGTAAGCGGTGAGACGATACTCCCGGCATGCACGATATCCCAGTAGGCGAGGAGGGTACCCGAGGGTGGGGCTGGAACGTTCGTGTCGGTCGACCCAAATAGCGAAGGCGGGTCATTCTGGTTCTTACTGCGGCGGAAGGAGGCCTCATGGGGCTCGGGCCGCCGGTCACGCTTGCGCTTGTTATCCCGGAATCGGCCTGGCCCACTCCCGGCCGGGACGGGTGGCGCCTGATCCGAGCGGCCTCGCGCGGCCGTGCCCAGGGTGGATGGTTTATAGTCCGGTAGGAGCAAGTCAACCAACCATCCGGGTAGGCCCGCGGCCGACCCCCAGGTACCGCCCTCCAGACCTCGCTCGCCCTCGGTGGCCTGGCGGCCCACCGCTAGACCGAACGACGCATCAGCGGGATCATCCGCAGCCACCTTATCCAGGGCCATCTGGAGCGACCGCTGGTAAGTCCGTGGAGTGAACCACAAGCATAAGGCGGCATCAACAAATCGGGTGAAGGTGGGCGTAGTCCGGCACAGGTAGAGTAACAGATCACGTAGCAGTCGGCGTAGCTGGGCGCGGAAACACAACCGGGGCGTTTCTCCCGCGGGGGTGACCACGGTGGTGTGCAAGACTTGTTCCCGGAGGTAAACCAAAAAGGTGCGTAGGGCAAAGGTCTGACCGGCCAGACTGGCGCGGAACCCGGGCTCGTCAATGACACACTGGTAGATGAGACGGTAGAGTTTAAGGGCAAGCGGGACCTCAGCCTGCAGCCGGCGGCTGGGTACTGGTACGCACAAGTCGGCCAGCGGGTCGAGGGAGACGGTGAGGGCGCGCTCGGCAAGGCGGGCCAGACGGGTAACGGATGCCAGACAGGCTGTACGGAGGTCACAGGCAAGGGCGCGCGCAAAGAACCCCTTCTGGGCGGTGGGACTGCGGCTGAGGACTACAAGGGTTAGCAGACGGTCCACGAACGGCCGATAGGCCGACCCGAGCAGATCTGGACGGGAGTCGAGGTCGTGGAGGAGCTGGCCCAAAGTATTAGCGGTACTGCCGGTGTTCAGTACCTCGCAAGCTGACAGCAGCTGGGCCAGGAGGTGGGTTTGTAAGAGGAACGAACTGTGTGGGACCCGCGGAACTTCGAGGCGTTCGGCGACCAGGGTGAGCGGGAACATGGGGTCCGGATCTTCATCGGCGCCGGACCGGGCTGGGTTGCAGTCGAGCCAGAGGGTGTATAGAGCGTTATGGCGCGCGGCTGGCCTTCCGTGGAGGGCCACCAGTTCGATGAGGTCGAGGTACAGGTACGATGAGGACTCGGAAATGATGCAGGTCGGAGCGTCGAGCCCAGGCTTGGCGTGAGGGCAGCGTGTATGTGCATGCCAGTCGGTCAGGAGTGAGGTGAGCCGCTCCTCAAACTCGCGAAGGACGCCAAGGGTTAGCGCCGTCATCGAGGCGGCCCCGGTTGGCATAGTCGGAGAAGCCATCGCTGCGGATGCGTGGCCAGATCCACGGGCCCCGGTAGGCCCGTGGGGTCGGTGGGGGCGAGGTCCCACGTCGGCCGATCCTGAGGGCATCGGAAATCGTACGGACCGCTGACACCACAACACCAGGTGCCGGAATAGGGTATTGCAAGCCGGTAGGAACGTCTTGGCGAGGGCTATCTCGGATTCCGTCGTGCCCCGGGTCGCTGTCGTCGTTGGGGCGCCCCCCGTAGCCTCTGCTGTGGTCGCTTCTGGCGGATGTGCCCATGTTCGGCACATTCCGCCGTTGAGCCGGTGGAGGTACAGCGTGAGCTGTTGTAAGATATCGTACCATGTGTATAGGGCCTGCGGGGACAACTTGCCTCCGCTGATGGCCGCGGTGGCCCACGCCAGGAATTGTTTGGGAAAGGCCAAGGCTGGTCCCGCCGCTGTTTCGCCAGTCTCCCTCATAGGGGTGTCCCCGTCGGCCCCCTCTTCCTCCTCTTTCACTGGCTTGTACGCATCTGGGTAGAGCTGCGACACGCCGTGCTCGTACTCGACTTCGAGGATACGAATCAAGTCGGCAACCGTTTGCTGTGGCCAGAGGTTGGTAATGTCGTCAAAAAACGGGCCTGGTGACCCGTCTGAACGGGGTCGGCACAGGTCTACCAGGACATAGCGGATGGCCAGCGGGGGAGCCGGCGGGGCTGGGGAATCCACATCCTGAATGTAGGCCAGGTAGGCTTCAAAGGGCTTGTCGAGGGAGGGAGGGAGGGCCCCATCCTCCTGCATGTGGTCGGGCATGTCACCAGCTGAGAATTGGGAAAAGTCCACAAATGCAATGTTCAAATGGGAGTAGGTAGACACGCAAAAATAATCTCCGGGGAAGGGTGCACTGAAGGAAAGGGTAGGTGTGCGTGTGTGTGTATGTTCTGCGCTCGGGGCGTACCTGTGGGCGTTAGACAACCACGACGGTATAGTCCCACTGGCCCCTTGACTAAGGCCACCCTGACTACCTTAGGGTGTATAAACCCGGTACCCTCTGGTTAATTAGGTGCGCCTCCTTCATTGTCTAAGTGGTGGTCACGTAGCTACTCCTGCTATCGACCACAGGTCCATTTCTAATGCCAACGTGCGCCAGATTTAAGCCTACCTGGCTTAACTACAAAACGTCCTTCCTAGGTTGGGACTATTTATGGATCGGTAAGTTACAAAAACAGTAGGGCAGCAAGTATTTTAAAGCCAAAGCCGTGTAATCAAGGTAGCACCGGAACAGATAATCTTTGGTCAACAGTCCCGTACCGAACGCTACGATTTACCGGCTGAATTCCGGCCGTGCCGCTCGCTGCTGCAATCAGTTAGTGTCCAGGCTGGTTCGAACCCGCCAGGGGATTTTGGGCTGGCTAGGATGGGGTTGGGTACGGTGGTCCGGCGGTCGCCTAGCGAGGTGTACCTAGAAGAAGTATGGGCGGACAGAGACGAATGCTAAAGGGTGAGTCGGAGAGGAAATTCCGCATGGCCACCGGGCGAGACGTTCGGCCCGTGGCCATATACAATAAACACTATTTCCTGCGCACGCCGTTTGTCAACTTACCCTTGGTCATAAAGTGAGCAGTAGGGCACCTGGAGGGTCCGTAGGAGGCACCAGATATCGCTATACGTCCAGTCGAGGATGGGATTAACGCGGACAAACCGGGGCCAGTCGCCGTCGGTCGGTGCAAACGTGGGCATCGTGGCTCCGTGTGGGTCGCTCCGCCGGGTCCCGACGATGATGGCCTGGATCTGGGGCTTCCGACGCATGAACTCGTGGAGACCAGCTTTTAGCGGGCCAGGCGTGCGTACGATATCGAGACGGTGTCGCTGAGCGGTAGAGTCGACGAAAGCCTCCAGCTCCGGGAAGGTGTCTGGCTCGGTCACGTAGGCGACAGCCAGGGGAGCGGCGTCCGGGTAACGATGGAACAGGATGGCGGTGGTAATTTCGAGGAGGACCGTACAATCCTTGCCGCCGTTGAAGCTCAGGGCAATGTTGTCGGGGCTGCTTGGGCCAGGAGGTAGGTAGGTATAGGGGCGGACTCGTCAGCCGTGTTGAGTGTGAGTGGCCTGTCACCAGCCAGCAGTAAGCCAGCACATTCGCTCCGATAGAGGGGAGAAGGGGGGGGGAGCACTCGGGCCGCATCGACATCCCGTTCAACGCGGCGCAGATGCTGTCCGTCAGCGTGCGTGCTATGGCATGCTCGGTGCGCCTGCCCGCAGGTAAGGTGAGATGGCCGGACCCAACCTACCTATACGTATCTAGGGCTTGCTCGATAATTTCAATGGCCTCCTGTACCCGTTGGGCGAACGGTGTCTTCCCGTGGGCCAGCTGAACGAGGCTTTCGTATGTACAAGAGACGGACGTGGTCATACTGAGTGGACAAGGCGTTGGTGCGATCAGATGAGGTGCGAGAGCGGACGTGAAGCGGCAAGGAAGAACCACACGCCCGAATGGGGATGCAAGGTAAATGGAGAGGCTGATGTGGCAATGTAAAGGGCACCTGAAAGGGCGCAACGAGGCGTGCCTAGTGGATGGAATGATACCAAGAAGGAATTGTGGGCCCGGATACCGCTTACGTTAGTGTGCCCTGGTAGCCTTTGGGCTTAGGATATGACCATCCTGAACAACTGTATGAGGGGAGCCATCAATGGGCGTAGGCTGGGCTAAGAATAGCGGGGGCGGCTTTAAGGTGGTGCACAACATTGCCATGGTCCCGTAGACGGTCGTACTTCTGTTCCACCATCCATTTTTAATAACGAGATACTGACTATGGGCCACTGGCCGTTCCAGTTAACCAGAAGTGGGGAAGGTCGCCTGGAGCAGATCCAGGCCGTGTTCCACAACAGCCCTGGTAGACACGGCCCCGTTCGGCGGGCATCGCCAATAGGAGCGGGCGTATCTGGACGTTCGGACAAAGACAGCTCCTGGATAGGGCAAGCACCACACCCTTCGGAGGGGTGTGTACATGGGGTTGCGGCGTGATTCAGTTACGGTTGGACTGCACTACTCTGGGCTCAACTCCGAATCAGTCCCCACCAGTTTTGGAGGGAAGCGGGCCCACCTTGGCTAGCAATTTGCACCCTATGCCCTACACTAGACAAGCCCCCTCCCCGTCGCCCGCGGCTCAGCGATACAACCAGGCTACGTTGCCGCCCACGTCGTTATGACCTCCCGGACATTCATTCGGGCCCCCTTCCACATCACGTCCCCTGCAATGCCCATCGCACAACAGCACGCGACAGCCTGTGTTGGCGTATCGGCCCTTGGCAAGAGGGGAGGGTAGTCAGTTGGGTGCCGATCCGAAGGTGGATCAGGGAGGGGGGAAGGGAGGCAGGTAGGGCGGAACGAAAACAAGCGCCTGAGGGCGGCGCGCTCTCCGCCCCGTCCCACTGGCGGAATCCACGATTTGTTTACATTTTTTTCACCACCCTGTGAGAGCTCCTGGGCCTCGGCCTGTGTTTACACTCGTACCTGGCCCTTGTGCTCCGACTCCTTTCCACATCGCCCCGCCTCTTACGGCTCTTCCCGACTCATTACTATTGTTTGGCTCTCGTACC
>JANBPT010000973.1:0-17593 GCA_027575765.1 Tieghemiomyces parasiticus
GTCCAAGCTTTCTCCCATTGTGTTTACCCTGTGGATGGCAACATATGGCCAAAAGGCCGCCTGCCTTAGATTCACATTAAATAAAATTTCCATTTCACCTGAGCTAGACCCCCATCCATGGTAGTGTAATGTTAGGACAGGGATTGGGAGTAACTAGGTTTGGGATCAAAAACGTCTGGTAAGATGATAAGGAGAATAAAGGTAGGAAACCAACTGCCATTCCAAGAAGAGGAAACTGGCCCGGTATTTATTCATGTTGTAATACTACTGTAGACATACCCTTGTGCACGTAGGCTGGGTTGTTCAGATCAAAGATAAAGGCAGTTCAATGCTATCATAGTTTGGTAAGTGAATTGGTTATAATAGGCTGGGATCCCTACAGTGATCCTAAAAACGGCCTTGGTTGATTTCTCCATCACAGTAGATGGCTCAGTTAATAGTGTGCTGAGTTTATCCGGTGCTGACGCAAGTTCAAATCTGGGTGCTGCCATGGCTGGTTTAATTAAGAAAGAATTGAACCACTACCCAACCCCCCGCTGCCTTAATCAAGTAGCTAGTTTCCCCCTTCCTCTGACTCCCTTTGTGGCTGTGGCACCTCTGGTTGGCTGGTTGTGCTTGAACCACCAGCAAATCCCTTTCATTGGTTAGCATCTGGTGGTCTTCCCCACCTCATGGGCTGCCCTGTCTTCTCCCCAGTGGGAGTTTTAATGCTGTCCCTCTGGTCCAAGCTTTCTCCCATTATGTTTACCCTGCGGATGGCAACATATAGCCAAACAGCTGCCTGCCTTAGATTCACTATCACTAAATACTCACTTCATCTGAGCTAGGCCCCCATTCATGGCTGTGGTACCAACACTGACTTTGTTGAAAGTATCTGATGGGCATGTTGATACCCTAAAAGGTTAACAGCTGCCAATCCCCTTTAGGGTAAAGACAGCTCTAATTTTAAGGTTATATGTGGTATGCAGAGGGGTTTAGATCCTTACCCTGTGTCCAATTATAAGAAGTATGCTTGCACAGGAAAGCAAGGACTTGCCAGTTAATTTTCAGATAGTAATTGATTCTGCCTTAATTTCATTCTCTTTATTTATTTTAGTTAGTTGGGATGCCATTGCAGTCCCATACTATTTACATTATTGCAAAAGTAAACAAACCACAGTGAACCCTGTTTGCTGTTGGACCTAGACCATTGTTGTGTACAGTCCAACCAAATCCCCACTGCCAGGGCCTAGCACCACAACATGTAAAGCCAAGCATGGCTTTTGCCTTTGAGGATTTGTGAAAGGTTGTGCCTATACCTATAATAAAGGAAAAGCAAGAGAAGAAACCGGACAACCTCTGGGAGAGATCAGGAAGAGACAGAGACTTAGGCAGGCTCTCCACCATTAATAATAGACTGATTATTTAGCACTATAGTATATAAGCTGGGCCAAAGTATGCAACACAGGGCTTGACAGCTTTTTCCATTATCCTGTCCCATAGTGCCATCCATTGCATTATTCAGTTAGTATATTCTAGTAGCAATATTCCCTTAAGCTCACTTATTACTACATGTTATAAATTTTACTAGTTGGGTAACTTCATTGGTAGTTATACAATTCTTCTTTGCATTGCAGATTTGGAAACCTACTTTATAATTGCATATCCCCAAGCCCTCTATACTGCACTAAGGGCTCTTTTGAAAATTGGGCTGGCTTTCTGATCTTGGTCCACTTTTCATTTTTTGTGGCGCAGACACCTGCTTTGCCTCTTGAAGGGATCTAGTGGGTGTAGCAATACCCAGGGAGTGTAAACAATGGCTAATCCCCTAGAGGGGGAAAGGCCATTGTAAGTTTAAGGCTATGGGCAATATGCAGGGGGATGTAGATTTTTCCCCCACACACAAGCATAAGAAGCAAGCCTGTGCAAGTAAGCAAGGGCTTGCCAGTTAGTTTTTTCAAAGTTATTTTATTTTACCCATTACTTTATTTATTTTCTATATAGTTGAGATGCAATCACAGTCCCATACTATTTACATTAGCCCCAATCAGAAGCAACCCCTATTGCTCTGATTTTTCTGTTGGACCCAGACTTTTGTCATGTACAGTTCAACCAAAGTACTCTGTCCAGGGCCTAGTACCACAAAAAATTGATGTTTTCTTGAAATAAAGAAGGCCAATCACTATTTGGGCCCTGACAACACTTTAACAAATGTAACTCGAAAATTAAGGCCCACACACCCAAGCGACTCACACTGTGTTTTTCAGTAACAAAAGGGCTGTCAAATGATGTAGGTCACCGTTCAAAGTAGGCGTATAATTTTTTACTGTTCCCTTGTTAGTGCCTCTTTTGGGTACCACAGAGAGAACCCTAACGGAAAGTAAGTATCATGCTGGGGGGGGGCAACATTAGGGTGGCGACCAGTGGACAGCTCATGACGCCCAATCCCGTTTCGGACCAGGGATGCCTCCAAAAAATATCCTTGTACAGTTCTAACCAATGTGGAGGATGGGGTTTGATCAACCTGGAAATGTTGGCTGTAATACGATACGCTGCTCACGATGACAACACGTTTGTGGGGCTGTGCTTATTTAAATTGCGCTAGAAACACTCAAGCTCAGAGGTATTTAATTAAGGTTGTCGACAGCTAAGACCCAGGAAGCTGCTACGTTTACCCACGGATAAAAGAGCACTTGCGCTTACGCAGGTTACGAAAACCAGTATTAAAAGCAACCGATGAAAAAAAAGAGGCTGAACAGCGAATGGCATCAAACTGATTCACTCGCGTCATACCAGGGTGAAAGGGCGTAGGCATCTTCCTTAATCTCCTTATTTCGCGTACTGGAGATCCCAACTGCTGAACCATTTGTGGTGGAGGATCTGGTCGAGAGTCTGGGGGGAACCGTAAGACAGCGGGGCAAAGTAAAAGAAAACGACAATATGGAGGGCGAGGATCCCGGCAAGGACGGCAGCGGCGACGCCGCTGATGTGGAGGTTGCGGACGCGGCCACCAACGCTACGCAGGGCGAATCGACCATAATCCTCAACGAAGATGTACTGGAACAGGACACCCACCACCATGTAGCCAAAGAGGAGGGCCGGGAGGTAGTGGTGGAGGAATAGGGCGCGGCCCATAACAAAGAAGGGCACATAGTGAATCAAATAGCCCCACAGTAGGAACCCACCGGAACGCTCCAGGTGGCGAGACACGAGCGGTGGGATCAGCTCAAGGTGCCGGCGAGCGGCCAGGATTTGCGCAGCGAGCAGGCCGAGGAGGGCCACCAGGGCGCCCACCACCATCCACCACCCGGTCGGGTGGCCCATAAAGTAAATCTGCTGCCGCTCGGCCGCACTGGTCCAGTAGCTTACGCCACGCACCACGAACGGCCAGGTGATAGCGTTGGACTGGTACGGGTGGGACTTGGTGAGGGCGGCGTTGCGCTCAATCATGACGCGGTTGAGTTCAAAGAACTTGCGCCAGAAGCTGATGGGCGTGGGAGGCCGGTGGCGCTTGGCAAGCTCAGCAGCGTCCACGCCCTCAATGTCCTCGGCCACCCACACGGCACCAGCGTCTTCGGGCTTCTTATTACCGTTAATCTCAAACTGGTTGAATCCCCAGTCGGGCAGCTTCTGCGATGATCCCAGGATGACCACGCCCTGCTTCTCGTGGATTAGACGCACGCTGCTAGCGCTGGTGGTCCAATGAGTACGGTTAACGGAGGCCTTGTCGATCTCCAATCGCCACAGAGTCTCGTTGTAGCGTTCGCCTACCTTGTCATCGCCCACCGTGGTCATTTCCATATTGGTGGCGGTCAGCGGGGAAGCCACGTCGTGGGTGAGTAGGTAGGACTGGGTTTTGACGTGGTAGAGGCGGATCAGATCGCCGTTACGGACCACGTCGGTGGTCTCGGTTTCGTTGACGGCCGGGAGCACAGTCCAGAAGTTGTTAACATCCTTGTGGCCGTATCCGGTGACTTGCTGGCCTTGGGAACTGACGCGGCCCGAGGTGTAACGAAGTGGATAATTGTGGGCGTGCGAGTGGAGGTACGCGGCGGTGGACTTGTGTTTCAGCGTGATACTTTGGCCAAAGCGGATTTCCGTGCTGCTGGCGTGCAGCGGGTTGTCGAGCAGAGACCCCTGGAATGCCGGGCTCATATAGGTGTCACCGGGGCCGCTGCGATTCAGCACGGCGAAGTGCACGTAGAACCCGGCAACGTATACGGCGACCGGGATGATGATCAGGCCCACGGCGCGGGCGGCGAAGTGATGGCTCCACTGGCGGATGGTCAAGCCGCGTTCCACGTCCAGCAAACGCCACAGGTCAGTCAGCACGGCTACGCCGACCATCCCCACGGTGAGAAGGCCAACTAACTTGACAGAGGTGACGAGGCCGAGGCAGACGCCCGTGAGAGCCAAGCGAGTCCACCAACGGCGGGTGAAGGGCGTGTAGCGCGCCTTATAAAAGCGGATATAGAAGAACACGGCTCCCAGCAGGAAGAGTAGCATAAAGGTATCGAGCAGGATCAGGCGGGACTGGACGACCATGGCATTATCAAAGACAATCAACATACCTACCAGGAAGGCGGTGTAGACCGAATAGCCCGACTCGATCATGATGAGGTAACTCAAGACGGGGAGCAGGGTGCCGAGCAGGGCCGGGAAGGCGCGCATCGAAATGTAGGGCACGTTACGCTCGATGTAGTTCTCGCCAATTTTATCAAATAGATACCCGCCATCAAAGCCTACCAGGTATGCGTGGGCGGCGATGAGCATCTTGGCCAAGGGAGGATGCACGTCAAAGAAGTAGGTACGACGGATGTAGTAGGCGGCGAACTTGCCAAAGTGCACCTCGTCGAAGACGACCTCGGCAGGGGCCCAGAGCTTGTAGAAGCGCGTTACGAACGAGAGGAGAAGAACTAAGGCCAGGCCCAGGCGGTTAGGATTGGCAGCGGTGAGAGCTGACACGGCCGGGCTGGTTGCAACCTTCTCAGCCACAGAGGCCGGCAGCTTGCCCGAGGAAGCCTTGGATTTCTGCTTGCCATCGGAGCAGAGTTCGATCGGAGAAGACGGTTCCGGGGAGGAGGGCGAGGAGGACGAGGTAACAGCACCCTTAGTTTCGGGATGCGCCGAAGCTCGTTGGCGGATTTTCTTAGAAGCCATCTTCCCGGATTCGGGCATCTCGATGACCACGGAATAAGAAGGCAGGGGCGGAGGAATGAAAACCACGATAGGCAACGTAAGACAAAGAGTGAGAAAGAGAAGGGGGGGAAGAGGGAGGTGGCGGAGAAGTTAGTCAATGTCTTACATGTGACACGCGCTACACCGATTGTTATTTGTAAAAGGGAGGATGGAGGGCCATCAGGATGGGCATAGGGAGTAGGACGGATTGGGGCAGTAAGTAGTACAGATACTGTATAAAGAATCGGTTCTCTCAAATCTAAATCGCGTTTATTCAATACAGTTACCTCCACTCTGCACTACTTGAAGAGCTCCCTCGAGCCAGCTTCAATAGCAGGCTCTCAAATCATTTGGCCGGAGCTGAGCTAACTCCGATTGCCAGGAGTTCACAAGGACCTCCACTGTGCTGAACTTCGTACCCCTCGACCACTGTCCGATATTCCTGAACAGCCGGAAGTCGAAGGCAAGGGCAGGCCAGGACTGTAGGGAGGGACTGACAGATGTTTGATTCTGGTGCTGGAAATGTGGGCACAGGTAGCCGTGGCGTGATGCGGTGGTGCATTATCATGATAGAGTTGCAAAGGGTGGCGGGCCAGGCTTTCGCCCGCCTTTGCCTAGGCCTGGACCATGGGATCAAGCCCACACTCTATGTAGTGATCAGCGGAGACCTTGACACCGGGGGGCTTGACACTCAGGTGTAATAAGCCATAGCTGATGATAATCAATGGTCAGCATCACCTTGGGCGTGGTATGGCCTTGGCGGGCCTTAGTTAAGATTGGGCCACCTTTAGGACACCACCTCTGGCGACTGGAGCCAGCAGAGGGGATTATAAAGGTACACCTAAGTCTTGCCGTCTGTGACGATGGAGTCCAGTAGGTGGTCACTGGCCCCTGACAAATTCCTCCGGGAACTTAGTGGATAGAACGTGCCTGCTGGTGGTGCTGGTCATTGGTAAGGGTGTGGGGAGACCCAGTAATTGAAATAACTGTGCAACCCCAGGTCCCCACACAGTACTCTACACATGGTACTAGGGGAAGTATGTGAGGCATAGGCCAGTTGCTCAGCAGTAAGGCAAGGGTCTTCCACCAACTGTCTCAGGGTCATGTCCCTATAATATTCACTAGGGTCATCTGATGGGTGGCCAGAACAAGGGCTGGCTTTAAAAGAGTAGTGACCTGTATGGAAGTGAGCTATCTACCTACATATGGTGGCACGGCTAGGGACGGCCAAACCCTGCGTCTCACTCAGTTCAGGAAATATGAAATTTCCCTTGTGGCCCTTAGAATAAGAATTAAAAATGAGCACCCGCACATCATGCCTGGTAAATTTGGGCAGGGTCAGGGAGAGGGCTTTAGAAGTGGGTGAATTAGAGCCAAATGTACGGTAGCTGCGGTGGGGGTGAAATATAATTCATAGGCTAGCAAACTAATAAAGGTATGGTTTGCTGGGCCTTAAATTAGTAACCCCTAAGTCTGCTAATCAAAAGTATGATGGGGAGCAGGCATTAGCTAATGTTGGATTGAGTAATAGGGGTTTTGGTGCGTATGCAAAAGCATGGATAATGGTCTGGTGCCAATGGGTGCGAAAACAATAAAGCTATGGAAATTGATGATACAAGTAAGGAAAATAGCGGATGAAACACATGAGATTCAATTAATGACAAGGGATAAGTGGTAATAAAACCAGGCGAGTGAAAGGATACCCTTAACATACGCCTCAGTAGAATTATTGTATGGAAAATTCCATACTAGTTGGCTGTAGCATTTCCGGTCGAAAAACTGTGTGTAGCGATGTCCCAATTCTCGTTTACACAGCCTTGACCGGAATCTACATTACATTTCACGTTAACGGTATCGCCGATAGGGTACCCGATAGCTGTAATGCTTACTGTGGTACACCCGATGGGTGATAAGTCAGATGGGAGATGCTCTATCTAATTTTTCTTTTAAGTAAAAAAAGGCTGTCAGACGGTACGACCATCCTTGCAAGAAAGTTAGACGTCAACCACCCGGCCCAAGGGCGCAGATGGCGAGTACTAACTACGCAAGATCATCGAGGGTCTACCGTACCTAAAAGGCGTGGCAACCACAGCCTCCCTTTACGGATGGCGTACAACGTGTCATCAACCAGCTGGTTTCCCATCTAAAGTACTGAGAGATCAGAACATATTAACTACGAACATGATCCTGTAGAGTACAGTCGATGCGGTAATCTGGAGTGGCAAGGCTCAAGTGTTTATAAAAGGATAAAGTGACTGTGGAGCACAATTGTGGGATATTTGTCAAATTTCTGACGTGGAATTAGAAGGGTCGCCATTCATTGGCTAGTTGAGCCAAATTTAAATCCGGCATTTTGACACCCTGACTAGGCCGATATTTCGTGTCTGCTTGTAGAGTGTAGCGAATGTAGGATTGACCACTGCCTGGACCAAGACGTCTCTGCTGCAAGTTTACTCTATAATTGTATGTTACCAAATTCCGCCATCTTCATTATCCCCTCCTCTCTGCACACTACGCCAATGACAAGCAACCCTCGGGGCCCATGCTAGTGGTAGGACTCACCTCTCGCCATCTAATGCCCTCGGTAAAGGGTCTCTGCCAATTACAGTCACCATTGAGTAAGGTACATTTTTGTCATACCCCCAAAAAACGAGTACTCGCTTCGGAGTACCCCTGCCGACTCGACCTCCGTTTCTGAATGGTTTTGTCTGTCTGGTTGTATTGTTCATGGGCGAACGTGCTATGAGGTGGTAGAAAATTATTGATTCAAGTGGAGCGGCGGAGTGGGATGGACCCACCTCATTACCAACCAATCCAGAGAGCCTTTCATTTGGAAAAAATGAATTATGGCAGCCGAAATCCGGAAGAGAAGCATTCTTAAAAGTCGAAAGGTTCAAGGGTAGAAAAGGTATCGTTTTCATAATATTGGACCGACCGGCCTTACAGACCGCTTTTATTTCCTTTATTCACTTTTATTGTCGTCGGGGCTCCTGCACCCTAACCGGTTACCTCACGCCTGAGCTCTCCCTTTGCTACACGCGGGCGATCTTACTTCCTTCTGATTCGTTTTTTCACTTCCTGGTCATTTCCTACTATGTACCGAGTTAATTGCAATACAATTGTCGTGCAGGCAAAAAAGCAAATAACCATATATAAGTATTAAATTTAACCCACAGCTGAAGGAATGTGCAAGACCATTTATCATCACCTCCCGTGAGGCGTAGTCTCACAGCCTGGGAGTGCTGTAAAGTTGCAATATTCAAATGCCGAGCCGCACAGTTTCGATTAGAAGCTTCATCGACTTGAATCCCTTGGTTCTTGCTAATAATGACCTGATCTTCTGGCCACAGGCTAAGAATAGATTGGATTGGATTTCACTGCACTACCATTACGGCAACCGGGAGAGTAGGCGTAGAGTTTGGCCCGATATTTGAGAATATTCATACCAGTTTATAGCTAGAGAGTGGGGCGGATAGTAGAAGATCTCAAAGGGACCCACGATACATTAGGGGGCTAAAACCTTGCACTCTCAGCTACACATGCTGCCTATACGCGCCACACCACTGCACCAGTATACCGGTGTACGAAAAGCTTAGGCCTTTTCTAGGTGGCATACAACTGTACCTCATCCTCTAGTTTACCCGCAGCCACGGTTGATCGAAAGGGTATATTTTGGATTAGAGCCCTATATACTCGATCGTATATGCTATAGGTAATACCAACCTTGTAGGCAGGCATGTTACATCAAGAATCCGTGGACGGCCTAGGTGACATATCCTTCCGGTCTTCCCTTATAATCATTCATTTCGTAAGCTCACCCCCATTCAAATTGAGTCATACCGGGTACCATGAACTGGACGGAAGGAACTCGGTAAGCCGACGTCCTTTTGCTACTCGTATGGTACTACACCGGGCCTTGTTATTACACCAGCTAACCGACCTACTACAACCATCGACCCCTATACTCCCGCCCTAAACGCCGTTGGACAGCAAGACCCAGCTCGATAGAGCAATCCAGGACCGTCAGCAGCGCCTGTTCTTTCTTAACCGCCAACTTGGCCTGGCCGTTTCCACCCAGGACGATGAGACTCGCAGGGGATCTGAAAAGTAAGCTTAGCTCTTGGCATGTGTTGAAAGGCTTTTTATCACCCACCGTAGTAGCGACGGTGGGCCTCGTCAAGGTTCCAGCGTCGGTTAACAGCATAGCTACTCGAGCGTTACTCGCACCTTAATCCCGACAACCATCTCAGTGTACCGCTAAAGAAGGAAACGCCCAGCGTTGACGGGAAACGTCCGCGTCAGTCACGCAAAACAACCGATACAATTCAAGTAGGTTTATAGGCCCCGTCAAGTCAAGTAGAGAGGGTGTTTGATGTCGAATCCTCAGGTATTACGTAACTTTCGCGTTCCCAGCTGAGAAGGCCTGGCGGTCCAGTTTCCAATTATATTCATAAGTAGATACATACGCTCTACGTAGATTGTACAAAGGCTATCCGCCGCCGTCTGCGCCAGGCCCGCCATGCACTGGCCGAGGCAGAACGCAGTCTAGATCGCATGGAGCGTCGCCACCCAAAAGGGCCCTGATCTGTATGGGAAAAAAGGTGGGACCAGTATAGTCGCTTTCTACACCGTCGCGGCGAGAGAATAAACGTCAACGACGACGACCATCGACTGGTTGGTCAACTTATAGACCGTATGCTCTGAAGTAGAGTGTTGCATTGTGTCCAGTATAAATAGATAGAGTCAGTAGGGTCACCGGCGCGTTCAAGCTCCCATCCAACCTTTGTAGCCGATCGGGTCAAGGCAGGGCCACGGCTTAGGTACATCAGGTCAATTTAACATGAATAAAGGCTTACCGTCCGTGTCGGCACTCCATAGCCCGGTGGTACAGCTGTGGTAGCCCTTGCCGCAGTTTTGAACGATCTTGCAGAGAACTGGCAGGTATAGAGAGGGAAAAAAATTTGGGCATGGTGTGAAAACAGTAAGTAGGTTGCGCTAAGGCTCATCCCAAGGCCCCCCGTATTTAGTCGGGCGGACGATGCTCCTGATCGGTCAGGTACACCAGGGTACTCACCAACATATTTATAGGGCCGTGGCCGCCTCAATGCCGTTATTTTACGTAGGGCATATTCTAGGATGGCGCCGTTCCACTCGACCACCTTGCCGTGTTTGTATTCGCTGTTGTCAACAACCAAGTCAATGGCCTGTTAGGTTAGGAAAGTAGCCCCAGGGCGCTGCGCTAGGAGTAAACCATGAGTTAGTATTGCACCAGGGTCGTTGTGATTAAGGCTTGGCAAGTAACATTACCTGGCTTACCCATTAAACCTTCCACTCCCAAGGGGGCTTACCGTTTTGATAATGTGCCGAATTTCTTGGTTGGCATTGACCTCGGTAGGCTGCATAGGCACGGTGTGAGTCAAGTCACAAGTCGGGGGGTTGAGTCAAGCTGCTGTCGACGACTAGGACCACAGGGCGTGTAAACGGGGGGCGGGTTATGGTGGCGGGGAGACCGAGAGAGCGCCCCCGGCAAGGCCACATTTGCATTGCGACCCTGGGGTCCATCAAAACTTACCTGGGTAATGACATCCATGACCTGAATCCCGGTGGTAGAGGTTTCAAGTGCTGAGCGCGGGACAGTGTGATGGCGAGCGGGGAGAACCTGGAATAAGTTCGGGACGATATAGAGCCGCGAGTCGGAAACATCAAGTGGGGGAGATGAGGAGGAGGCCTAGTCAGCTAGGGCCACGCCATGACCGATGATGCCTCTCATTGGACCCCATACGCACTGCACTAGGGTCACGCCAATATAAGCCCGGGGTATTATTTGGGATTCATAAACGTCAGCCCGACTATCTTGAATCCCTGGGGCTCTCGCTTGTACATGTAGTGCCCCGGCGACCGGCTTTGCGCAACCCGACTTCCGACCATAAACCTCAATTTTTAACCACTTTTCAGCCCCATTAGTCTATTGTGCAACCGTTATCTCCCTTTACTACTGCCTGCTTAGTTATCAGCGTCTCCAATTAGCATGGCCCACCGCCCAGCCCTTTCAGCCCCCGAGTCAGAATCGGAGCTTGTCAAGCAACTACGGCAAGCCCAGTTGGCTACGCCAGACCCGAACGACACCGGGGCGGTGTGGCTCAAACCAGTCCTCCGTACGCTCCGTGACACTCAGCTTACGGCTACGACCCCGCCAGCCCAGCTGTACTTGACCACCCAACTGCTACACACCGTGGCCACGCGGTCCCTCGTGCCGCCCGCCAAGTGGCGCTACAACCTTGGTCCGGTCCTCACCTTCGCCCTCGACTTGCTTCCGAGCCCGGCACGGCCTGCGCAGCCCGCCATCTATAGCAGCTACCCGCTCGTCCTACAAACACTGGCCATCCTATTACGGGAACACTCGGCGGTTTATACCAACTACCACGACCGGCTGCTGAATACCCTGGACTACCTAGCTCACGCACCGACCGGAAGCCCCCACCAAGCGTTGGCCCCACCGGCCCTCGACGTCCTACTAGCCCTATGTACTCGGGTGGGGGCCAAGCAACCCCGGCTTACTCGGACTGTCGGCCGGATCTATCTCGCCGTGCTGGAACGTGGATCCGAAGCTGGCCACCGACCCCGCCTCCTGGCCTTGCGCGGGCTCAAAGCGGTCTTCAGTGAGGACAAACGTGCCCTAGCTGAAGACCTAGCCCGTGTCGTGACCGTTATTAACGCTGTCCTGTATGACAACCCGTACCGGCTCCGGCCCACATCCGACTCCGATGTGACCGAGTGTGGCTGGTCCGATGCCGTCACGCCGCACGTGGCCACCTACCGCGCCCCGCGGCGCGTGGCCCTAGTCGCCCAGGCACTAGTCACCCTGGCGGCCTTCGGCCGAGCCTACCCACGTCATCTTCCGGCTTGCTGGGATCAGTACCTCCCGGAATCCACCGTTGATGTCCGACCGACTCTCTTTACTCTATTGCGCTCGGACCCGCAGCCCGAGGTATACCAACAGACGCTGATGACGTTGGCTGCGTTGCTGGACCGGGCGTCGCTAGTTCTCTCCCAGGCCGATGGTCGCCGGCGCATCGCTTCCTACACGCCCCTCGCCGTCCGCCTCGCCCATATGGTGACCGAGGTCCACCGCCGGCTACTGGATTTGCTGGTCCGGGAACCGGCCGACGCGGAGACACAGGACCGCTTGATGCGATGTGTCCAGCCTCTGGTCCTCCACTGTCCGTACCCGCACCTCGACCCGGGCCTGCCAACGCAGATTGCGGCGGCCCTGCTGCCCCTGATGGCGGATCTGGACCGTCCTTTACCGAGCGGGCAGGCCATGGGACTGTACGCGCTGCTCCTCAGTCGGATTCCCGCCACCCTAGCCCTACTGCGGACGGCCCAGATTGGGACCCTTCCTCGGCCCGCCACGACAGTCATCGCTTCGCTCCTATTTGACACCGCGCGGCCGACCGAACTGCGGATTGAAGTGGCCCGGCTCTACGCCGCCATATCCCGCGTGGACCCTACCTCCCTCCCGTTGGAAACTCTAACCCCATTGCTTACCCAATTTTCCCATGCCCCGCCGGCCCTCCAAGTCGAACTGCTCCAATGTCTGGTGGCCCGACGCTTCCCAGCGCACGGCGGCGACCCGGCCGACCTGCCACCCACCACCACCGCTTCTACTTCACCTGTGGATCCGGATGACCGGCCCTCCCCCGAGGACTGGCGCCAATATATCGACATTCTCGTACTCCCATACATCACGGGGTCCGATACCGTCCAGCGCCGGGCCGTCTTTGAGTTTTTGGCTGCTTTCCCACCCGCCGCCATCGACGCCCTCCACCCTCCTCAGTACGGCAGCGTAGCTCACCTTACCCTTGCCGGTACCGAGCCGTGCAACCCACCACCTGTTCAAGCTGCGGCTTACCGAGCCCTAGGGTTTTTCAGTGCCACACGGGCCTTCCGCGAGGACCTGGGGTTTGTGATGAATAGCCTTGACCGTGCCCGCACCGGCGCCGCCGCCACTACCGAGCCAAGCGGACCGGCCGTACGCCAACAGGCCGCGTGGGCGTTGGCCAACCTCTCGGACGCCTTACGGTGGCTCCACGACAGCCACCCCGAGGACCTCGCTGAACTCTTGCGCATCGATACCCTCTGCCACCTGAGCGAGCTTGGGCTTCGTCTTCTGGGCGGCGACGACCGCGTGCGTATCAGTGCCCTGCGTCTTCTGGGTAACCTGTATCGACTGCTACCCGCCGAATGGTTTGATCGGTACGCCACCACTCTGGTCCACCCGACCCTCAACGCCACGGCGAAACTGATCACAAGTGGACCATTCAAAGTCCAGTGGAACGCGTGCCACGCTGTCGGAAACATGCTGGCCGGTCCGGGGTTCACCGCCTCGGGCGTTGTGCCCTCGTGCCCTCGAACCGGGTCTACCCCATTGATTGATGCGTTGCTAAAGGCGTTGACCACGTCCAAAAATCTCAAAGTGCGTCGTAACGCCGCAGTGGCTCTGGCCACCCCGACCGCCATCTTGGTGTACGGCCCGGTTGCCCGGGTCACTCACGCAGCCCTCGATACGCTCGAGGATTGTATTAATGGGCTACTGGATGAAGCCCGGGTAGGGCCGGCCGGCCGGTCGGCGGACGACACCGAACAGGATCGGCCTCTGCTGCGCCAACTGCTGGCGCTCGCCGAGATGAACCGCCCCGGCCGGTCATCGCTCCACGAACCGACCCAACGGCTCCTACTGGCGACCCTGGACCTTTTCCAACATTTCCGCGGCCTGCTTGCCTTACCTGAATCCAACCCCCCTGCTCACGGCGCAGCGGTCGCTGATTTGGATCTGGGTGCCCAGGTGGAGGCTAAATTGGCTGCCCTTGGCCTTCTACCTGCACCCTTGCAGTAGTAGACTCTAAATACACCTCTAATTCGTATACTGCCGGGGGTCATGGGTTGCGAATCATCACCTTGCAATAAGCAAGTCACGGAGCCGAGGGATTGCCCTATTTATACAAGAGGTGAATAGCAATCAAGCCCGGCGGTTGTATCTAACCTGCGAATCAAATATCTACGATGTCGTCCATACTATCCGCATCCACTTCGATCTCCTCCTCCTCCTCCTCCTCCGCTTGGACTTCGCCTGGCTCTACAGGTTGGTCGACACAGTCGAATCCGGGCGGGCTGTCGATTGATAAGTTGTCCAGGCTCTCATCCTCGCCCTTGCGGACCTTGACCGCGGCGGGACCAGTGACGGCACCGAGTGAATCTGCCACTGGTGTGTGCTCTTCCCCCCACGTGTCTGTGAGACCGAACATGGAGACTACGAGTTGTCGCACTTGGAGGATGAATTGGTCCGCCTGTGCCTCTGACCACTGCAGATGGGCCCGGAGCGACGTAAGCAGTTTGGTGAGCCGCGACGACGGGTGATGTTGGGAGTAAGCTGGCACGGCGGCCGGGTAAGGGGCGGTCAAATCAGTGCGGTGTGGGTGGTGGCGATACAACTCCACCAGATTGACCACCTGTTCATAAATGGCCGCCGCCTCCGTCTCCACTGCCTGGGTTTTCCCATCTGGGTCACCGCTTCTGTCGACTCCTGCCCCACGGGTGGGGATAGTCGTGCTTGTGGAACACACGTGTGGAAGTCGTTGGCCATGAGTAGCGTCACGGAGGTGACCGAGAGCGAAAAAACGTATTTCGGAGATTCCCGAAACGCGCTGTGGGTGGAACGGGCAAACGATGGCCCCCACAAACGGTTCAGCGCCGCTGACCTGGCGGAAGAGCTCCTGGTAGGTTCCCTGGTTTTCCAAATCGCGGATGGATGGGTCCGGGTCGAAGGTCGGGTGGGAGTGGTACCAGCCGACTACAATCAGGCCCCGCGCGGCGAAGTGGTCGCGGGCTTCCATTTCGGATACCGGGTCCATCTCGCACTAGACCGCAATAAAAAAGGAGTCGTGGGTGGAAGTGATCAACGGTGTGGGGCGATAGCGGTTGAGACAATGGCAATTGAGGTTAGCCCGCCGTGGTGGTTAACCATCGCTGGATATTATGTTTCCGATTCAGCACCCCGCCCCATACTCCGGGGGGGGGGTGTCAATCGTCTTACCTGGAACCCGGTACTGGTACTGTTGCAGGGAAACGCTTCGCTGACGGTCACCCGGGAGTGATCCGCATCAAAGGTGCCACCCAATAGTCCGATGATTTCAGTTTCGGCTAAATGGGCATGGAAGTCCATGATGACCTGAGCACAGGACGTGGACAGGGGAGAGATAGCATGCGGGAGAAGGATTATGTACAAGGTTAAGCGGTGACCCTTATTCTAAGCAACCAGTCCCGATGATTTTGGCAAGGTTGGGTAGCAGCCTTCGTGCATCCAGCCACAAAGGGGGGAGGTGACCTACCAGGCTTCGGGATGACACGGCGATACCCAAACCACCCGCGGCGGGCGGCAGGGGCGGGGCGAGCGGAACGAGGGTGAACGGGTTATAGACCTCGGTATCGGACGCCGCCGCCTTAGCCGAGTTCTTCCGTCGGGGTCGGGTCTGCCTTGACGGGGGGGAAGGGGATAGAGAAACGGGTCGCGCCTCATTCCCTACAGTATCTTCTTGGTCCGACCCGTTACCCCTCGGAGGTGATGAGGCTGGAGAATCTACGGGCAATGGTGACCGACGGGGTCCCGATTTTCGCCTGGGTGTCGTCACGGCGACGGGCCCGGCCCCGGCGGATAGTTTCGCCGCCTGGCGTTTACCAATCAAGACCGCCGACATAATGGCGTCCTGGTTGATATCGCCGCGGCGTTCCAGGTACGCGTG
Source organism: Tieghemiomyces parasiticus (assembly GCA_027575765.1). Lineage (NCBI taxonomy): Eukaryota > Fungi > Kickxellomycota > Dimargaritomycetes > Dimargaritales > Dimargaritaceae > Tieghemiomyces > Tieghemiomyces parasiticus. Next base: position 15,957 of record JANBPT010000973.1, read on the forward strand.
AATGCGGCCAATGACGTTGACGTCGCCGAAGCCGCGCAGGGCAGGTCGCACCCGGGTCTTGGTTAGGTACTGCGGCTGGCAGGCGTACCAGGCCTGCAGAATATGGTTACGGATGGCCAGGTAGCGTGCGGGGGTCTTACTGGGCTTGCCCCGGAAAAATTCTGGGAAGGTGCGGCGTTCTTGATCGGAAATGCCCGTGAGGTTGGCCGGTAAGCTGTCGGATGGGGTGGCTGTGGAGCCAACGAGTGAGAGAGTGGTGGTGGTGTCCTTTGGTGATTGGGGTGGGCTTGGTGAAGCAGCCGGTGCTGCTACCAGTACAGTTTCGCCGAAGTGGGCGGATACTGAGGAGACGGCCGAGGAGCTGAAGCCCGACCGTGAAGAGAGCGTGGATGCACCGGGATTAACAGCAGTGTATGACGCCAAGGCCGCCATCTTCACGGTGGGGGACATATTGGAGAGATCCCTTAGTGCACCCACCGAGTCGTCCTCGGAAATGACATCCACATCAGATTCGTGATCAGGAGTAGCCGTAACGAGGTCTGCCGATCGGGTTGGCAGGCCGGCGGTGACGGACAGAGCCGGCGAATCGCCTGCGGTAGAGGCCGCGATAGATAATTGATATGGGGCACCCGCCAGGGTATTAACAGCCGTACTACCAGCGGACTCGGCCTTGGGCTGCTTATATAAGGCGAGGTGCCGGGCCCGGTTCTTGACTTGTAGAGGATTCCGGCTACCAATGAAGTCCGAAATAGCCCGCCAGTTCCCTTCACCGAACTGCTGAATGCCCTGCCCCAATAGCTCGTCTTCGAACGGCTTCCACCGCGTACCATGGGAGGGTAGATTGGCGGAGGAAAGCTGAGAGGTCGATGGTCCTGACTCGCGGGCTTGGCGTTTCCGACCATAATCGTTGGTGGTCGTCGCTGGGTGCCGTTTGCCGGTCGACTTAGTACGCAGTTCGGAGGCTGATTCATAGTCGTCGTCATCGCCTTCGTCGGAGTAGTAGGCCGTGGAACCGGTGGCTTTGGGTGGTCGAGACAGGCCGCCGTTGAGGTAGTAGGCCTCCTCTGCCAGCATGGACGCAATCAGAGCCTCCGAGGCGAGGTCTTGGGCGGCCTTGTCCTGCAGAGGCTGGGCAGGGGGAGATGGGGATGTGGTATTAGTCATGGATGCAAGTGGGGAGTGGATAGACTGTTACATGATTACAAGGCGGCAGCGCTGCAGTCTACTTTTAGCATTTCTCCTCCCGCCTCATGAAACCCCTTGCAGTGGTGGTGAATTCAAAATCGTTATGTCCATCCGGCAGGTTGTCAATGTGTTATTATATATCGATCTGATTGGCTCCAGGATTCCCATAATGGGATATATTAGACAGTGAACAATATGCCTGGAAGGAGGATTGCGACGAGTGGTTAAAAGAGGCAAGTGGGGTCTAGATGTATTCCTGGGGGCGGGTGGTTCATTGAATATCTATTGTATGTAACATACGATACAGCATGCGTTGTTATTATTATTATTATTCAAAAAAGCTGGTTCTGATGGTCAGCCTGGCAAACTCGAATGAAGCAAAGCAGCTAATCGGTTAGGAGGACCCGTCAACGGACCCTAGGCCTCTGCTGTGTCTCCGAACTAGGGCCTAA